>VMBQ01004196.1:63737-78018 GCA_007657795.1 Dreissena rostriformis | reverse complement strand
GTTACAGGTCCTGTTCCTAACGAGTTATACTATGATTTGTTTTAGAGCACAAGACCGATTCAACATTGACATGTAGTTACAGGTCCTGTTCCTAACGAGTTATACTATGATTTGTTTTAGAGCACAAGACCGATTCAACATTGACATGTAGTTACAGGTCCTGTTCCTAACGAGTTATACTATGATTTGTTTTAGAGCACAAGACCGATTCAACATTGACATGTAGTTACAGGTCCTGTTCCTAACGAGTTATACTATGATTTGTTTTAGAGCACAAGACCGATTCAACATTGACATGTAGTTACAGGTCCTGTTCCTAACGAGTTATACTATGATTTGTTTTAGAGCACAAGACCGATTCAACATTGACATGTAGTTACAGGTCCTGTTCCTAACGAGTTATACTATGATTTGTTTTAGAGCACAAGACCGATTCAACATTGACATGTAGTTACAGGTCCTGTTCCTAACGAGTTATACTATGATTTGTTTTAGAGCACAAGACCGATTCAACATTGACATGTAGTTACAGGTCCTGTTCCTAACGAGTTATACTATGATTTGTTTTAGAGCACAAGACCGATTCAACATTGACATGTAGTTACAGGTCCTGTTCCTAACGAGTTATACTATGATTTGTTTTAGAGCACAAGACCGATTCAACATTGACATGTAGTTACAGGTCCTGTTCCTAACGAGTTATGCTATGATTTGTTTTAGAGCACAAGACCGATTCAACATTGACATGTAGTTACAGGTCCTTTGCATAACGAGTTATACTATGATTTGTGTTAGAGCACAAGACCGATTCAACACTGACATGTAGTTACAGGTCCTGTTCCTTACGAGTTCTACTATGATAAGTGTTTGAATGCCATTTGTCTTCGCTTCCAATGCTGCCCAGCAGCTAGTAAAATGGAGGGGCATCGATTGCCTTTTCGCCACTTGCCAGACACAAAGGATATCAATCGTAAATAAAGATCTCGATTAGTAAAGGTGTCTCCTAAGTCAAAACTGGCTTGCCCTCAACTGATATGGGTGATATATAAAATGAAATACTTTAGTTAATTTAGTTAAATGATAAATAACTTACTCGTGCTAACGAGTCAGTAATTCGAGATATACGAATCGCGATAACGACAAATTTAACTGTATGCACGAGATAGCGACTCTTGGTAACGACGTAGTCATATAAATGAGCCTCGCTCTGTGAAAACGGGGTTAAGTGCATGTTCGTTAAGTGTCTGCACATGCTAATCTGGGACGACACTTTCCGAGAAAGTATATTCTTAGCAAAAATCCAGTTAAGGCGGAAAGTGTCGTCTCTGATTAGCCTGTGCGGACTGCACATGCTTATCTGGGACGACACTTTACGCACATGCATTAACCCCCTTTTCACAGAGCGAGGATCAAATGTATAGCTATATAAAGAATGAATATAATAACGCGTTGAGACGAGATAACTTACTCGCTTGTATGATAATGCATTGTTAAAGAGACTTATTCAGTTTGTTAAGTCTATATGAACCAGTTGTAAAGTGCTCGCGAGGTCGCATCCAGGTGAAAAAAAAATATCTATGCGTCATTGTTTCTAAAATGTATAGACCATTTTTATAGTATATTAAGTATAAATGTTTGTCAGTAAATATATCTACACGTTTTGACATCACTACAAGATTAAATTCAAGTATCGTTCGATAGTTTGATAATTCGCGCTATGTCAACCCGATAAGGATGTGAACATTAACATTTAAATATACAGACCTTTATAACAACTACTAATGCCAGTCCTTATTTGCGTTCAGGTTATAATGTTTAAACATTGACACGCTTAACTGAATAATGTATTAATAGTGATAGTATTACTAGTATGATTAGCCTAGATTAGCGACACGATAATTCACGTGAAACTTCATCTGATAACCTTAACAGTATAGCAAACTGTTTTTGTATACTTATTTATCTAAGACTTTTTATCGAATCCGGGGTAAACACAGTTTAAGCAATACACATTCATTTTTTGCAGCAATAACACGAAACAAAAACATACTATTTTTGTATATGAGATTTCCTCTGTGAAAAGGGTGTTTAATGCAATGTATACACAGGCTAATATTTTACGCACATGCATTAAATTTCACAGAGCGAGGCGCATACATTTTAACAAGATTAATGATCCAATGTTAAGCAATAAATGTTCGCGTTTATCAAAACCGAGGTCGTTTCAGTCGCTTTGATTGACTGAGTTTGTAAACAAACGAGTAAACCTTAACGAGTGTGTGGATGTACTTTTATAACTGAAAACCGGGGTTTTCTGTTTCGCTGACTGCCTCGTGATTACCGTTTAAATTTGCGACTGCTTACAAGTATTAAATAATAAAAGCAACACAAGATTTTATCTTGTGAAACCCAAAATAACGTACTTATAACTATGGTATGAACGGCACGAACACTTTAAACGTTTATATACACGTTCAGAAGAAGAATACCAAATAAATCATAGTTTTTACAATTGCAAATAATGAGAGTTGCAGCGTCATACATATTAAATAGATATGTACATTTATTGTTCAGTTAATTATGGTTGTACGACACATCGACTAAATTCTCGGTTCTGCAACACATACTTCAAGTTGTCGATATCGGTGTCACGCGAAACAGGACTCTAAGTGAGCTAGATTTTATTATGCGAAATTAAACACGTGAACCTTATGGTTTTTGAAAGGTCAGTTTGCTAATAATTTAAATAAATCTCATAAAGTCATAGAATGTTTATTTGAAAAGGGGACATAAACAGACATATAGATTCTATTTAGAGACAGCTGGAAAGATGAACGGTCGGACAGACAGACGAACGAACAAACAGAGAGACAGACAGACAGACCTCAACGGTGAATCCAGTATCTCCCAACCCCCTCAGCGCTTCGTAACGAAGAGTAAGTCCCCATCTTTACTCTTTGTAACATGGAGTACAATAAGCGCTTGTACAACGTTTAAAGCGAAGATCCCATGAAAGAGCCGAGTACTTAGCTACATAATGGATCTAGTGAAACGGTTGCTGTTTCCGTTTTTGAAGTATTCGAGTGGCCATTACTTTTATATCTTTTTTTTTAATTAACACATTTTGGGCGGTAATTTTTGATCCGGGTGGTCGGGGATTACAATATAATAATTATGTGTATCTAGCCTAAATGAACGGTTAAACTGTTTGTTTAAACTTTAACCCAAGCATCAACAGTGTGTCATGTGACCAGATGCTTTTTCAAACATGGATTTAACTAAAAACGACATCATAAACAGCCCGCAGACTGCCTATATATCGATTAAACAATATATGTAACGGCACGCAAAAAAAAAATATAAAAAATATACAAATAGAGGAACAATAATATTAACGTGTTTTCTGTATTTTTGTATTGGAAACGAGCATGTCTCTTTCGCATTGGGTGCTTTTTTATGTAGTAAATTTTAAGGATTTCAACCGATAAATGCAGTTTTTTTAACCAACCAATTGTAATCACTACTAGGATGGTAGAATAATTAAACGTTATTATATTAATTAGTTAATGATTTGTTAAATTGAATGAACAATTGTGGAATTCGTCTTTAAGACATAAGCTTCTTGCAAATATATCGAGGCGAATATATACAGGCAAATATATACATCAAATATCTACAGGTAAATATATACATGCAAATATACACATGCAAAAATATACAGGCATATATATACAGTCAAATATATACAGGCAAATATATACAGGCAAATACATACAGGCAAATATATACAGGCAAATATATACAGTCAAATATATACAGGCAAATATATACAGTCAAATATATTAAGAAAAAATACACACAGTCAAATATATACAGGCAAATACATACAGGCAAATATATACAGGAAAATACACACACACAAATACATACAGGAAAATATATACATGCAAATATATACAGGCAAAAACATACAGGCAAATATATACAGGCAAATATATACAGGCAAAAACATACAGGCAAAGATATACAGGCAAATATATACAGGCAAATATATACAGGCAAATATATACAGGCAAATATCTCCAGTCAAATACATACAGGAAAATATATACAGGCAAATATGTACAGTGTGCCGACACAATGCCAGGTCGTTGTCGGTCCGCTGTCGGATCGCATTCGAAAGAGTCGGGGCACTCTCAGGATTCTGTCGGGACTCTGTAGGGACGTCTCAGGATTATGTCGGGACTCTGTAGGGACGTTTCAGGATTCTGTCAGGACTCTGTAGGGACGTCTCAGGATTATGTCGGGACTCTGTAGGGACGTCTCAGGATTCTGTCGGGACTCTGTAAGGACGTCTCAGGATTCTGTCAGGACTCTGTAGGGACGTCTCAGGTATATGTCGGGACTCTGTAGGGACGTCTCAGGATTCTGTCGGGACTCTGTAGGGACATCTCAGGATTCTGTCGGGACTCTGTAGGGACGTCACAGGATTCTGTCGGGACTCTGTAGAGACGTCTCAGGATTAGGTCGGGACTCTGTAGGGACATCTCAGGATTCTGTCGGGACTCTGTGGGGACGTCTCAGGATTCTGTCGGGACTCTGTAGGGACGTCTCAGGATTCTGTCGGGACTCTGTAGGGACGTCTCAGGATTATGTCGGGACTCTGTAGGGACGTCTCAGGCTCTGTCGGGTCTCTGTGGGGACAATCGCAACATTTTGAATCATTCATTCCAAATATGAGTGTCGAGTCACGACTCTTAAAAAATGCCCCGACCTTTGATATTTTTCTTATTAAGGACACTAAACTCAAATCTTGAAGGCTGAATCTATCCATATCTCCAGCTGTATTTAAAACAATCAAAATAATATATAATATACACGCGTATTCGGATCCATCCTTATAATTATACGACATTATATGTTCCAGTCATCAAAACAATATTAAGAATTAGATACTTTACCAATGTGTTATATCGACAAGGGTTAATATAACCGCTTATGATGTAAACATGTCATGGGCGAATGACCTGATGTGTGACAGGGAAGCTAAACATTGTTTGTACGCAACATCGACAGATAACATCTCTCTGAAGTAAATACTACAACATAGTGTATTTGTTTTTAGGGCGAAACATAACCACACGCGCGTGCGCCTTACGGCTCTGTTCACTTGTTATCTATAATCAGGAAGCAATTATGTTATTTGCATTATTTTCCGGTGCAGTAACATACATTTATAAGTGTTTTGTTTAATCTGATACAACCTAAACAATGTTCAATTTGCATTTACTGGTGTATGAGTGTATTTTATTTAATGGGTGGTTTTGCTTGAGAAACCATGCAGTTACATGTGATTGTTAGTGATTTCAAGACGATAAAATGACAATTTAACAGTGGTTGATTACATAAATAGATGGTTGTAGTCGATAATAACAATAAGGAACTTAACATATTTTGCAAGCGTATCTAATGGAGTAATAGGTATTTTGCTTTAACAAAATGGAAGGTAAGAAACATATTTACATCAGTTGTACTTATAACAAAATATATTATTAAGAAAGAGGAATTGTTTTACTTTTTAAGATTAGTTTTATTTTAATTGCTGTGCGATGAGGTTAATATATGTTTACCCTTGCATGTTTGGTAATTTATTCTGGACTTAATGACTTTTTACCGGTTTAACTTCTTAGCGTTCACCAAGACGATGATGTCAGTTGTTGTTGTTTATATATGCACATATAAATGTATTTGTTCGGTCCTCATATGTAATATTGTCCTGTGTTGTATAACCAATCGCTTATTTGGCTAAAACTCAGGGCTTTATGATTATTACGCGAACGCAACTAAGGATTACATGACTCTTGAATTTCAATTATCCTATGTTTCTAAGAATGCTGTCATTTTGTAGATATCTGCAAAGATTCGTGATGGGCTTCATTATTTGTTAACATAAAACATATAATATATACGTTATGTACATATGGCGGGATAAAACTTGGCTACGATGAATATTTTTCGCTTCATGTTGTACTTAAAACATGTTTTTCTTGTCGATATATTATTATTTGTACCGACTCCTGTTGTCAATAATCCCTTAAAAGGTTAGTACAATTGCTATTAAATGGACTTGTTCACAGTTTGTTAAAATGACGATATTCAAAATAATTGTCATATATTCAAAAATAATGTTAATGTTATGTATAAACAANAGGGACGTCTCAGGATTCTGTCGGGACTCTGTGGGGACAATCGCAACATTTTGAATCATTCATTCCAAATATGAGTGTCGAGTCACGACTCTTAAACATTGCCCCGACCTTTGATATTTTTCTTATTAAGGACACTGTCAGCTAAACTCAAATCTTAAAGCCTGAATCTATCCATATCTCCAGCTGTATTTAAAACAATCAAAACATTATAATACACGCGTATTCGGATCCATCCTTATAATTATACGACATTATATGTCCTAGTCATCAAAACAATATTAAGAATTAGTTACTTTACCAATGTGTTATATCGACAAGGGTTAATATAACCGCTTATGATGTAAACATGTCATGGGCGAATGACCTGATGTGTGACAGGGAAGCTAAACATTGTTTGTACGCAACATCGACAGATAACATCTCTCTGATGTAAATACAACAACATAGTGTATTTGTTTTTAGGGCGACACATAACCACACGCGCATGCGCCTTACGGCTCTGTTCACTTGCTATCTATAATCAGGAAGCAATTATGTTATTTGCATTATTTTCCGGTGCAGAAACATACATTTATAAGTGTTTTGTTTAATCTGATACAACCTAAACAATGTTCAATTTGCATTTACTGGTGTATGAGTGTATTTTATTTAATGGGTGGTTTTGCTCGAGCAACCATGCAGTTACATGCGATGGTTAGTGATTTCAAGACGATAGAATGACAATTTAACAGTGGTTGATTACATAAATAGATGGTTGTAGTCGAAAATAACAATACGGAACTAAAATATTTTGCAAGCGTATCTAATGGAGTAATTTGTATTTTGCTTTAACAAAATGGAAGGTAAGAAACATATTTACATCGGTTGTACTTATAACAAAATATATTTTTAAGAAAGAGGAATTGTTTTTTTCTTTTTTAAAATTGGTTTAATTTTAATTGCTGTGCGATGAGGTTAATATATGTTTACCCTTGCATGTTTGGTGATTTATTCTGGACTTTTTGACGTTTTACCGGTTTAACTTCTTAACGTTCACCAGGACGATGATGTCAGTTGTTGTTGTTTATATATGCACCTATAAATGTATTTGTTCGGTCCTCATATGTAATATTGTCCTGTGTTGTATAACCAATCGTCTATTTGGCTAACACTCAGGGCTTTATGATTATTACGCGAACGCAACTAAGGATTACATGAATCTTGAATTTCAATTATCCTATGTTTCTTAGAATGCTGTCATTTTGTAGTTATCTGCAAAGATTCGTGATGGGCTTCATTATTTGTTAACATAAAACATATAATATAAACGTTATGTACATATGGCGGGATAAAACTTGGCTACGATGAATATTATTCTCTTCATGTTGTACTTAAAACATTTTTTTTCTTGTCGATATATTATTATTTGTACCGACTTCCTGTTGTCAATAATCACTTAAACGGTTGGTACAATTGCTATTAAAGGGACTTGGTCACAGTTTGTTAAAATGACGATATTCAAAATAATTGTCATATTTTCAAAAAATAATGTTTATTTTATGTATAAACAATCGAAATAACAGTCCTGACTAAGTAAAATGTTAAAAATATTTGCTCATTAATGGATAATCATGGTTCTAAACCGGTAAAAACATAACGAGTTTCAAACAATTTTACTCGATAAGTTGGAAAAAACGTTGATTGCTAGTCTAGCGTTTATGTTTCACCAATAAATTTAAATCCTACGGGGCGCAGTGGTAAACGCATTAACGTTTGCTTTCTTAGGTCGCGGGTTCAAATCTCCGCGGAATGCAATATTTAAATTTTAAATATTTTTCTTGCTATTTAAATTCGGTCTTTAAAGTGTAGCGTCGATCGTTAATTATTAATGCAGCTGATTTGTTAAGACTATTTTTATTGATATGATTGAGGTAAAAAAATTATGCTTCTAAACACCTTTCGCACATAAATCATCGTGTATTATCAACTCGCGGTGCGGAATTGTTTAAGTCCATCAATGACGCTCGTTGTGTTTGTGTGATACGTGTTTGCATGTGTATTATTAAGACGTTTGTACTTGATTTTGATTCCGATAATGTTAATGTAATCTTTACTTTTGAGTCGTGTTTCTCTTGTTTGTATAAAATGCATGAATGTGTGATTTATTTATGGACTTTTAAACATTGTAAACTTGTCATTTTTTGGAGAGTGTAATATTAACTCGATTGAGAACCAAATGCGATATGTTCAGTTGAGGCAAGGTTACCTGAAGAATCGATATGGATTTGAATTCACCCAATTCCAGTTGTAAATAGTATTGCCTTAGTACCTATGTACAAGGAAGTACACACACGTATATACATACACACATAATTACTCCGCTACGAACTGCACCTGTATAAGGTTAATAAAGGGAGGGAGAAATTTAAAAAAAAAGTAATCTACATGTACTCGTTCATGAACACATTCATTTTCATAACCACGTTTCTATTCAAGTACAAACTGTACATGAGTACAAATATACAAATTTTATAAGTTAAGGTGAAAAAGAAACCAAACTAATTTGTAAATAAGACGTGGCAACCTTATTTGTTTCCTTTATACCGACAGACCATAATTGTTCGTGCATTTTGTTTTGCATTTAAAATTGAGTTCTTGATCATGTTTTCATCACTGGATTACATTCGATGCATATAATGATGAGTTTTGGCATTGAACATCCTTATTGAAAATATCTCATGTCTCAAAAAATATGAGCACGAACAAATATTTGGTCGACATAACAACCGTAATTTAAATGAAATACGATTTGTAAACAAGCAACGTTTTACGCTTATACTGTATTCAATCTATTCATAACAGTTTACCTTATTCTCTATTATTCTCAGATTTGCCCAAGAACCATACCCGGAATATCAATGTTGTGACGTTAGACGGAGGTATACCTACTATAACTATTGATCCTCCGACCATTTCTGGACCGCTGGTGGAAGGTATGAGCAAGTAAATCCTTTGGATCGTATGTAAACATGTATTTAAATAACCTTTCCCTATGTTCGATACTTTCAATAACACATGTTAACATCATCAATACAAGTAGGCGAAGCTCACGTCATGTAAGACGCCACCTGCAATTCAATACAAGTATATTATTAAACAACAGCATAGCATCACATACCACGTTTGTAGGATATGCCGTCGACACCATTTTCTCATATAGTAAGCATTATGAATGAGAATACATTGGTGACCATATATTTATGCGTAGCCATTAATCGAATTGAAAAAGCCATAAGTTGCACTAATATCTATTGATCTTTAGATGACATTGTAGTAACAACTATGTCTTGACCAATTTAGTTCAGTAGGGAGGCATTAACCTTTTTACTAAAGTGCGAGTTATTTTCGTTGTTGTTGCTAGTGTTAATGCAGAGTTTCCTATTGATATTGCTGATCCAACTGTCGTTTACTATTTGCCATTCCAGACGATGTTGATTTTAATGAGATTCCACCAGAGCTGCCAATCAGACCCACAAAATCCACTCCCAAATTGGAGCACAATTCACAGGAGCATAAAGAATCGGCTCATATAAATCCGACAAATGAAGACAGAACACATACAGATTCAGCACATACGGATCTGGTATATGCAGATTTGAAACATAAGCGTAAGCCCAGTATTAGATATGTCTAGCGTTTTGACATTGATAACATTAAACAGATTTTGTAGACCCGCTTGGAGCGATATATGTTTCCTAGATAAATTTGTCTTTGTTTTTTTGTATTTACACAATTGTTATAATCGATATATATCATGGTTAATATTTTATTTGATGTACACCTGTTTTAAGCAAAAACATGAGCGTTCCGTTTAAAATATTTCGGAAGAGACTTTAACATGACTGGGTACACTAACGATAAACTAGAGGACCGAAAGTCCCTTGTATATTTGTTTTTAAATGGCGCAAAATGTTCATTTAAACATTTTCTCTCATGACATCAAATAGGGCATTTCAACGTTCGTTTTCAGCTGCCCCGCAAATCTTCTTTGATAAGTGTTTTACAAAAGTGCTTCATAACAATTTATTTTAATTTTCAGCAAAGATGAAAATCGAACCTGCTCATACGCATGCTACGAAATCTAAGAACTCTCCTCCGGTTAGGTCGCCTCTGGCCCTGGCGGTGGATTTCAGCGATGATAAGATCCCGGCACTTCCGGCTCGCAGGCGTCTTTCGCAGCCGACCATTATGCCCTTTGGCAAACAAGGTGTGGTATTCAGAACGGTTACTGTTTAGAGATGGTTTGTTTAGAGATGGTTGAGCTTGAAACAATGTTTATTCGCGTACAAATCGCATTTGTTTGCCGTCAAAACACATGTGTTTTGTAATAAAGTCAAGCGCCAATAACTCCCTGATTGTATTTATCCCTTAACCGGATATCAAATTTATTCTGGTTAAAAAAATACTATATTTTTTGTAAGATGTTATGGCATGCTATAACAACAATTGCAGAGTCCTTCGCCCTTAAAAGTAGTAAAGTCCTTGTGCAAAAAGATGTATCGTCTTTTCAGAAGTAAATAATTCGAGTGTTGTGAAAACACATGCTTTTAATGCAGGGATTTTTTATTCATTGATTCATTTCCCTAATTATTGGTGGTTTGAACCGCGTATATGCATTTACAAATTATTTTTCCCACGTTTGTGTTAATTATAAATTGCCATAATGTCTGGCACGTAGATTAAAAACACCAAGTTTTGCTATAATGCATTTAACGCATATTCTTTAAACCAGCTTCAAATAATGTAATATACGAATATATAGATTTCCTGGTGAATGTTGACTCTAGTAAATAGCGATGCCTACTCGCAAAACTTTTCATAAGTTGTTGACATTACCATGTCAGATGAATATGTTCACAGCCAGAATGGCACAAGACGGATTGTGACCTAATCACACAGTTCGACCTGCTTCATTAGTTTAAAAGAACATATTGACGTCTAGTATTGTTCATCCAGTATTTGGTTTTCATAAATTAGCAATCGTTTAATAACGTAAATAATCGCAATATAAATCTATCGTTATGTATTTGTCCTCGGTAAAATGTGTATTTTTATTTATTTCGTTATACAACGTTTTCCCCTCGGCTCTATTTGCGGCTGTGTGTTAAACACAATTAGTATCATTATCGTTTATATGACTGCGTAAATGAACGAGCTATATTTATACTAGTTGGAAAGAAGACAAACACCATAGCGTATCGTAAAAAATAATATAGTGAGTAAACGTTTATGATGTTTCATTGGGTTAATGATCTTCTGTTTATTTAGAGAGTTCACTTTATATTTATTCTTGCTATTTATTTAACAACTTGCTAGTCACTATAAACATTATTAATGGCGTCACTACATTTTCCAGCGTAGTACTTTGTCACGAAAATACTAAAAAAATACCATACTACGTTTACCCTGAGTATAACGTTTTTCCATGTATAATTCAGGAAACAGTAAACTTAGCGTGTTAAAAAAATTCCATCCGCATTATTTGTGCTTAATATAACAATTCTTAAAGAAACAAACATCAGTAAGTTGTATGCCGTTCCTGGGCTTTATCATGAAAGTTACAAGTGCCATGCATTTAAAACCCCTTTCTTCCTGTACATTAAACATCTTGTGTGTTCTGATAGTACAACTAACTTCTTCAGCGACGGAACCGTATGTCAACACGTCCGATGGCAGGGTAACAGTTCGTCCCTTCACATGGAAGAGTGCGGAACCGATCGGAAATGACGTCAAGGATGACGGTAATGCGAACGAACCCGTTGGAACCGAAGAATGCGTTATGTCAGAAGCCAATGGTGACGTCAGGTATGATGTCATATGAGTGAATATTGGACGGTTTTTGCGACAGTGTTTGTTTGTGATTGATAATGTTTAAGCCGAAGATTATGATGATGACAATGGTGATGATAAAGATGCTGATCGTGGTAATGATGATGATGATTTTGTTCATAGCATTTCAGTTTTTATGAGGAAATGAATACATATTTAATAATACAAAACCTCTGTTGAGGTTGATGATGATGATGATGATGAGGAGGAGGAGGAGGAGGCGGAGGAGGACGACGACGACGACGATGTTGATGATGATGATGAGGTTTATGACGCTAACGACAGCGGCGAAAATGACGATGATGACAATGACGCTGCTGATGATGATACTATTTATTCTTATGTGTATCATCGTTTTACGATGATGATTATGATGATGATACTTTCGATGAGAATAACAATGATAAATTTGTTGTTTGTCCTCTTTCTTTTAGATCTGTCTCGGAAGGAAATACACACGAAGGCAATATATTTTCTAGTGAGAATGACGACATACTCGACATATCACCGGTGACAGCTTCTTTTCTGATTACACATAATTTAAATAAAGATCAAAATACAAGGTCCGACAACATAATAAGAATAAAGGACTTGACAATAGATGAAATTGGCGACATTTTGAGGCTTTTGAAGCTTGACGAATACGCAGCAATTTTCAAAACAAATCATGTGGACGGAGCCATTTTGACGAGTCTCGAAAGGGATGATTTGGTGAATGAGTTAGGGATGAAGACACTGCATGCTACGAGACTGTTTATGTATATGTCTGAGGGCCACATCACAAAGTGATTCCATTCCGAGCATGGCCATCTCGAGAGTGTGCTTCACATGTCGTCAACGGAAAATTTATTGGGTTCATTGTTTTCATCTTGTTGACTAAGGTTAATCTCGGAAAGAAAGTGTAGTATGAACTATTACATACACAAATGTATATGTATATAAAATGATTCCAGCGTATTGCATACTGGTGCCAACAGATTCATATCTATATTTGCTTAATTGCGTAAAATATTCAAAGCAAGTTTTCTTAGTCTTAAATCAGGCTTTCATCCGCAATTTTTGTTCAAACACAATAGGGTCGCATTGATGTGTCGACCATGAACTGAGATTGCATCGACCATGAACTGAGATTGAACTTAGATGTGTTTGTTTGCTCTTAACGAACTTAAATGAGAATGGAATATCAACTTTTATTTCGTACATGCAGTGCTTTGATATTTATAAGATGTACTCCGTGCTATTTGATTCGCCACTGTTCCTAAATATAAAAAATATTCACTGCTTGCTTAACCGCATACTCCATACAAGCATTATTGTATTTACAAGCATACACCATAATATTGTGTATATGCCTAATACAAATGTGGTGCTGATTTTGACGAAAAATCCTGGGTGAAACTTTGGTAAAAGATACTGAAACGTTTCATTTAGATATTGATCAGCTTATACAATCTCGTGATGTGTTTGATAATTACAAATCACAGATATGTAGGTTAAGTTCAAGTTGGCTTTTAATTTGTATTAGGTACCTTACGGATCTGCACCATTGCTAAACATGTTTATTGAATGTATCGTCTTCAATTCGTGCATGTAATGTATTGCCCTTATTGTATTGTTACTTATAGCAGTAAAGCATATGATAACATGTTATGTTCAATATTCGCAATGTGTACTATGTAAATGGTAGTATTGGGAGATGTTTTGCTTACGTGGGCATGCTATCAATAGTTAAAAAGAAAATAAAAAGAAGCAAAGAACATATATTTGAAACAAGAAAATGGCAACGCCAAAAAGCACTTTCAATGTTTTAGTAAAATATGAATTTAATTATGCATTACCAATCTCGGTTGTCGTATAAGCTACAAACACATGTTAGCGCAATAGCTCTGTCCGAACTCATGTTGTTGAGTGAAAAAAAACTAACACATTTTAAAGTTTCAGTGACTTGATTTTAATCAAGGTCCCAAATACAATTTCAATATTGGTATGCCTGTAAGCAACCAAACATACACACTTTCAGAACTATCACTAACACTCTAGCCATTGAGCAGAAACAGTTTTTCTAACAGCTGGAAACAGATTGAATCCCCAGCTTGGCATGCATGTAAGCTAGCTACACACAACATGTCAAGACAGTGTCTGCATCCAAACATAATTAATTATTAAAATACCTCGGATGGGAATATATATATATATATATATAT
>VMBQ01004196.1:12876-63344 GCA_007657795.1 Dreissena rostriformis | reverse complement strand
ATATCCAGTTGGAAAGCAATTTGATGTATAATTCCTTTCCAGCTGATGCAACTCGAGTTTCACTGTATGTCTGTTATTTTCTGGAAAACACTGCATTTGCCGGAAATGTGCTGTGAGTCAGTATTATTTTATTTACTTGATCATACCGATATTGTGCTGGTTCAAAACTCCATTTATGCCAACTTTTCCACTGGATATATGTACGTTGGTGTTTCATCATTCTGTATTATTATTTAATAAAAGTTAAGATCATTTTTACATAGTTTTGCGTAATGTAGTATAGAATAATATGGAAATGATATTCATCATTAATTAGCGTCACATCATTAACTATAAGTAAACAATTGTATTTTCAATGGATTGTTTCATTCCTTCGTATTTCAAAACCATACACTGAAACCATGTTTTTGTTGAGAAATCCATTGCAGTTTTAAGTTATTCTCTATCGGTATTCATGATTTCTTTCAATAGATATGTTCAAAATATAAATATTGTGTTTTGTGTGAGCTACCACGCTTGCTGTCAAATTACAAAGTTATAGTTATATTTTTAATGTGTACATTGGAAATAGATTCCACCGCTTAAAGTCAGTGTGCAAACAATTGATTGTTCGTTAACATGCATCAAGTGAACACAACATGAAAACACAATACTTAACTAGTCGACATTATACAGAAAAATACAACAAGGTATGTGTCGCTGTAAAGAAGCCTTTTCTACATTCACAGTTTATACTCATATTTCGCAAATGATACCATTCTTGTGCACAGCAATAACTTTTAGTTTAAAAGAGTTATATTGTTATTCTTAGACTGAGACCAATACATCCGTCAGTCATTTTGACATGCAGGCTCATATAATTATATCAATAAATTATACACATTGTCAACACAAATAGTTTTTATCTAGATTTTATTGTTTACGTTTGAGAAAATATAAAATGTTAACAATTCAGATCGTTAGAAAATTGTCAACGGTATGAATGTTAGCAGTATTGATATATGTGCAAAACAAGAATGAACAGAACAGAATAGTAAAACTGAAACAAAATCAAAAACAAGGAACATAATTAGCAACATAGTGTATGGACATAAAACGTATGAAGATGTCGTAAAGAAAATATAAAAAATAAAATATGCACACAGAAAAGTACATGAGTTAACACAATGCAAATTAAATTAAAATTAAATAAAACCGAAATAAAAAAGCAAACAACAAGTACAAGATGCACCATATCTCTTCTCCACAGCCGGCCTGGCCTCTCAACAATAGTAACATTATCTGAGTCTGATAGCAGTGAACATGAACGTGAAGATATCTTGTTCTGCCATTGCAGGAAGTTTTCTCCAGACGCTGTTGATTCAGAACATAACGTAGCCATTAGATATATGAAATGGTAACATCTATCATACTGCATACAAATAACAGTTAAAGACAAGGTTCACAATGTTCATTCCAATGGTGAACAAAAGAAGAGTAAACCGTTAAAAAATAAGCTTTCCTATATGTACAGAAAAGTTACAAATTTAATTACTTAATCTATTTCATACAGGTAAAAATGGCAATTCAAAAACTATTCGAAACTCCACAATCACGTTTAAAACACGAGGCATTTAAACAATGATGTTCTAAAGAAGCCAGTGATAAATCCAATATATTACCATTGAATATGCATGAAGCTTAAAACTGACATGTGCTTATGCTTCCATTTGTTACGTGGAACATTTTTTTCTCACAAAACTAGCTAAGCGCTCATAGCCGTTGAAATGTTCACATAATTGAACTATACGCATGCGTTCACGTAATATTATTGAGAAATGTAAGTTCATGTGTGATATGGTTTACATATGTAACTTATTATATAATATAAATAGGACGTTCTGAAACAATCTCATATTTGGAAAAAGTTAAACGATTAGTTAACTTCACAAATTCAGTATATACTCAACAGTTTAGTAGAAAGCTAAAACACACGCCGGGTATGCGGATACTTTGATGACGGATGGCACTTTGATGACAGAGAACAACAAAAGCCACGCGCGACAGGTAAGTTCTTCAGCTTTTTTTGCAATTATGTTCTGTTCATTTGGTTTTCAGACACGGAACATTATTTGGGTGAATAATGGTATAGCACTTCGTATTGCGAAGAAAGAAAATCGCGGAAAAACGGTGAATTATAAATCAAAACCGATAAAATTCCATCGATAATCAGCATTAAATTTGGATGACCAGTACACATTTTAACAAAATAAACATACTTGGAAATAAATCAAGAACGTGCTTGCTATTCGAAATAAAAGATCAATATGTCCATTAATGTTACAGCATGTAACATTTTAGTTTACTAACGTATTTGAGGAAATTCAAATGTTTAAAGAGTCGCATGCACGTTGTTCGTGGGCACTTCGTTTACCGATCATCTCAATGACAATGGCACGTTGATTCCCGATTACTGGACACTTTTTTCCAGATATAACACACTCTGTTTAGTGAATCAAAAATGCAGAATTCGCTGAGGAATACTGCTATAGTCAGCAGGCAATACAAACAAATGTATGTTCTTACGTGAATTAAAAACAAAGTATCGAAACATGTTCGTGTCTCTTTGGAATATGATTATGATTTTGTATAAGTGTGAAAGATAAATGTGAAACAAAATCGATATGTCTGATGAGTACAGTCTATATGACAATATATTTTCCCTTTTTCGAGCCACCCAACCGCCGGATCTACGCATAGTACAAACTAAAGGTTAATTGCTCATTATCAGCATGTTCTCACACTTTCATAATGTTATCTCAAATTCTGTTTCAAATGCAAAATGTAGTTTTAGGTATAAAGGTTTATAATAATGTTTAAAAAGAACAACACACTAAAATCACCATTAGGCCATTCCATGCTAAAACAGGAAATATTAACATCTGCCTAAAGTGCCGTCCAGGATCAGCCTCCGCACAGGCTAATCCGGAACGCCACATTCCACTTCCAATGCAGTTTCGTTAAGAACATACCTTCTTGAAACGAAAAATACCATTAAGACGGAAGGTGGCACCCTGGATTAGCCTGTTCTTACTGCACAGGCTAATCCGGGACGGCACTTTTACGTATAGATTTACGCAGAGATATCCGGTTATCACATGGAGCGGCCCATATTCATAATAAACATAACAAACATAGAGCATTTCAAAATTGCGTACATGTAACTCTAAATGAACTTTATATATACTTACATTCTACTTACTTTCTTCTTGTGTGGTGTAACGCGACATTCAGATATGTTACTATAAATTTTGCATGTCGTGTGTGGTTTTGCATCGAATGAACACAGAACGTAGCTATACCTAGTATGGCGAAGCCATGAGTAAAAGTATTGCGGTTGACATCAAGAGATGAACAACAAGTATCTTAAATGTTCATATTTTATATTTTGAAGCCTACACATAGGTAAAACTTAAATTATCGTACAATAATATGCTGATAATTCAAAGTACACACAATGTAATTCGTCGATAAAATCTTAATGTTGGACAGTCACATGTTACCGACAATGTTAGACAGCATGCTGGTTGTTTTGTTTTAGATATTTTCAAAAGCATTTCGGTTAATTTTCGGACCATCTGTGGCTAATTACGATAATCTCGATTAGGTAAAATATAACAGGCTGTTCAACATAACTTCAGTCTCAATTTGTCTGCAGTTTGAAATGTATTCGTATCACCTTTTACATAGTCATTCGGGTAGGTATTTTAGCTCAAGGCGTTGATGTGCTGGTATTTTCGAGTCATCTCTTGAGTGATACTGACGTGTCCATAATATCGTATGCAAACATTTCATGAACGCATTCCATTTTCCAGAATCAGTTGTTTTTACGATTTAATTGATATGTCTTACCCGTGTTTCATTAAACTCAACCAATACAGTGATTTATGGGCAGGTGATTCGCACTTCGAGCACACGTTATCGTTTCGTAAAGGGAAGTGCTCCCTTTAAGCAGAGCTCAACATAAAGGGAGTTTTTTCATTCTCTTTTTAATGTTAATGCTACGCATTAGTATCGTCTTGATGATGCGATTTAAATAAGCACCAACGACATAGGATTTTATGAAGATCAAAGTGTATTTGCCTCTTAATGACCCCTTCACTACCGTTATCTAAAGCCCTGCTATAAGTAAAATTAAACACGACTGTGTTGATACACATGATCCGCTGTATTTTCATTTCTCTAAATCTCAAGTTACCAATAAAAAACAAGTTCATTATGTAGACAATTATTTCCGGTCGTCACTTGAAATATACTTCTTCAATAATAAGCATTTTAATATTATTTGAAAATTGCATATATATATTAGTATAAAGTAATAGTAATGTGATTTTTGAAAATATATTTTCAAAATATTTCGTAAGCAAAGTCATATTATACATAAATGCATTTCAGGTAGAAGATAAAACTCGGTTATCAGAGTGTCCAATTTGTTGAAAGTCTCCGTAATCCGAAGTGCCCTTTACCGGTAGCAAAAGTGCCTGCAACTTTATGTTTACCACCTATTAAAACATGATCTATCTTTGTTTATCTTTCATTGAATACTACCAAAATTTCAGTTTTTGAAGCACAGTGATTACTCTTCAATTTCTTGCAATATTTCTAAGTAGTTTTATTTTGTTCAAATGTTTACTGTTCATCCAGTTTATGCTGTTTTCCGACCGAATTTCCTTTTTGGGGGCAAAACTGTACCATTCTTACGTGAATTTTCGTCTTCCCAATACAAAATGATACACCATTTATGAACCAGACCATGTGTCTTGTCTTAAAAACTAATCTTTATGATAAAACGTTTAAAAAAAAGTGAGAAACTTATCGCTCGCGCGTGGCGTTTGTTGTTCTCTGTTATCGAAGTGCAATCCGTCATCAAAGTATTCGCATACACGGCGTGAAACAAGTATGCCCTTAATGGCGGAGCCAATAACATAATGTAGCATTAAAATAAACATTAGATTAAATAAAATCAAGTAACTCACTATTAAATACTCAATTTTCCAACGAATAGTTTGAATAAAATAAATGAGTGCAAAATGAGTATATAAATTAAAAAAAAAACACACAGCAACAAATCGCAGTATTTACATTTTAAAACGTGTTAGCCACAATGTGCATTTCCCGTGTTTAATAAACAACATCAGTTGCACCGCTTATAGTAAAATAATGGTATAGATGTCTTTTACAAAAGTAAACAGTGAATGCCATTTACGTAAATAGTGCGTTCAAAATATTGGAAGTCGCATAACCTTTGTGTATATTTAGCTTTTCCAAAAGACACAAACGACTTACAGCCGCTATTGTCTACCTTGGCAAATGACCTTCTTTGGAAAACTTCAATATTCTCACGGCTTCAAGCCCATTCATACCAAACTCTTTTTCAAAATCTTCTTTTGACAAGGCGGCCAACAACGAACCGTCAATAAGGTTTTCACGGAACTTGGGCTCGTATTTTTCCAGATGCAGCACTTTAAGGTAACAGCAGACATCGTTTATGGACAGGTTGATAACATCCAGGCTGTCGTTGACTGTTGGTAAAGGTTTATCAACCTCGTCAGGCTTTTCAGGCGAATCAAAAGTGTCGCTTTGCTGATCGGATTTTGATGAGCGTTCCTGCTTACGTTCCATGGCGTTTTCAAGTTCACGTGGGAAAGGACGAATAGACGTGCGGGGAATATCTTTCTTGTAGACGGGCTCCTTATGATCTGTAAGACTCGGCGTTTGTGAGGGAGGCCTTGGTTGTCGTGCGGGAAGCTTCGGACTGCCTGTAATCTCCGGAATCTGCGGTGGTGCTCGGATGGGCTTGATTCCGATGGGTGGTGGAACCTTTGTGTTTCTTTCCATTAGCGGACTGTTACGCGATGGCTGGGATACATTTCTTGTAAATGTATGACTGTCATGTGCTTGTAAGACAGAATGTGCAGGTGCCGATGGTAATGGATCTTTTGTCCGACCTTGAAACACAATGGCATGTTTCTTTTGCTGCACTTCCTGTGATTTTTGGAATGGTGAAGCCTGAGGTGGTGTTTGACCGACGCCAAACGTCGTCATTGGCCTGTGATTATCTTTACTCTCGTTATACGCCATGGAGTTGCGTGCCATTCCGATTTTGTCGTACGGGTTATCTTCCCGCTGGCTCACGCCTGTCAGCAGGTAGTTGGGGTTATCTACGGCGTTTCCGCGATGGTGTTGGAACACCGAGACGATGTTCGAGTAATGCTGCGGTTCAACATAGGAGTAGACGGCGTCAGAATGCACCGCTGATGGGTCGTATTGGGCAATGCCTGAAATAAAATAAAACACTTGTTTTGTTTAATAATTTTGAACTAAATGTGTTTGGTTTTTAGCGTCATATAATATGCTTGGTTTTACCGTTCCGGGGCAGTGACATCTGTTTGTTATTTAGTGAATTGGTTATGTCTTATGTGATTTTCTTCAGTATGTTTGACGTGTTTTTTAAGTTGCATTACACAAAAGAGCATGTGCGACGATAAGATGTATATCTTAATAATGCATCTGGAATTTTATCCAAATGTAAAGTGATATCCTCTAACATATTATTAACGTTTCATTATACTGCAATCTATGTCGTATATATTATAAAACATATTTATCTTTGCAAATTTACAAATGTTGTTTTTTATACCTTGGTTTCCGTACTCTTTGTCGTACTTCAAATAGGAACTAAAGCGCTCTAATTCCACCAGGTAGCCTCGCCATTTCTGTGGAGGCGCGTTTTTGAGGCCTGTCACTCGGGCCATGCGCAGTTGAGACAAGTACAGTGGTATGTTCACCACTTCCGGTCCCATGACGCCTGGATTAAATAATACGAAAAGTCTTAAATATATTGGCTAAAACCCTTTTAAGGAGAAACATGTTATCCATAAGTACGAACGTAGTATCGAATAAATGCTGGTTAGCGCCCAAATAATTATACCACGAGGTCGTCAGTCCGATTGATTTATTCTACCAATTATCTGAAAAATGGGTTTTATGCTGAGATAAAATACAAAGTATATTGTACTATGCTGATTTGCATTTGCGCTGAATAAAGTACCATAGACATATGCGAGACGTGTGGTAAATGGTGAATTTTTTGTGAGACAAGTCTCTTAACTTTTTTTACAAGTGATTTAAACTTTCTATAATACATCTCGTCTAGAAGCATGCTATAACGTGAGTCTTACCGTCAACAATGAAGTTTCCCAACAGATACATCTCGTCAAAAGCTTTCTGAAGCTGCAGTTTAGGGATGTGGTTGGTACTGATATTCTGACCGCCCACGCTGATGGTTCTGTCCTTGGGGAACTGCACGTGACACGGCAGGCTGAGATGGTCGACGACTTCCTTGATGGTTTTCTCCTTGCTCACTGCGAGGAAAGGTTTTTTTAGATACATTTGTAAGTAATACTAGTTTTCTACTGAGATGGAAGTTGATGATGATGTAAGTAAGATGTGTTTAGTGCTGTGGGGTAAGCCTATCAATTGATAATATTTCTGTGCAATTATTATATTTATGCATTCGTTTTGTCTTTTACAAATTCAAAGGAGATTATCTTTTGTGTCTTAGACATTATTGCGTGTGTCGTAAACAATGAAGGGCATATTTCATGCATGATTTCAGTTATGTTCCCAGGTTCGAACATCTTATGTAACAATATCTTTAAAAAAACATCGGAGACTTAGAACGCAATTTTATAATGAATTAGTTTCATAAAGGCTTAAGTGTTTTGTTCCAAAAGTGTTTCCAATGTTTGAATGTTTCTCAATTCCTCAATATAAAGCAATAATTATTGTATTAAGGTGTATAATTATAAACAAAATATTTATAAAACAAACAGGATTTAATCTTATAAAAAAAATAATCAAAATAATAAAACAGATTAAGTACACTGTCCAATGATTGAGGCAATTTTGGGGGAGAGAATCGGAAACCAACATTAGTGTACACCTTAAGCAACATACATTTGTGCTTTTTGACGACGCAGACTTTCTCAGGGTAGGTAAGCGGGATGCTGATCAGTTTAGAGTGATCTCCCATGTCGGCCCTGGCAATCACGCGCCGTTGCTTGGATACCGTCTGAATGCGGATAATCTGTAATGAATAAACCATTGGAATGTTAAAAAGGCTTTTAGAGTCATTTGCTTGATCAACCCTACTCCAAAATGTGTTATAAATTTATAATCATTACAGTCGTCATTTTTGATTTTTTTCGTAAATTGCTCGTGTATGAAACTATATTATGTTATACCTCTAAAGCTTCCTAATCAGGTACAACCTGTTGTTGATATTTTTCTGTTTTATTTGATAGTGTCTGATAAAGTTACAATTATGTTGTTATTTTTTTTTATCAAAACATTGAGTATTTAAATGTGCTTATTAAATTGAAACATGTTTTCTTTTGTACATTTTGATTTTAATTTAATTTATATAAGGCTTAATATATCTATATGCACAAGTGTGTTTTGCGATTAATCCTAGCCAAATAGTGATTGTAGGCATACTTTCAACCGTTTTTTGCCCCCGATGTAAATTTACTTTGAATATTTAAATGCTGTAAAAACAAAGTTGTTGTTGTTGTTTGGTTTGTATGTGTGTCTCTGCTGTGTGATTTATGTATTGTCAGTTGATTGCCTTTCCTATTCAATTATTTGTTATAGGTCAAGTGTGTGTGTTTCGGACTCCAAAAAATTGGTTTATACCACACATACTTTGCATTTACTTAAATTACATGGTACTTTATTTAAGGTAGCGCACAACTGATACTGTAACTCACCATCTCTCTATCGAACGTGTCTTCTACGATGTCTCCGAAGAATCCTTGACTGATCATGATCACTTGGGGCAGGTCCTTTCCAAAGCGCTCGTAGAACTCGGCCACGTTGTAGTCATTCTTCTCTACGTCGAAATCCATCGTCTTTACCAGTCGCTTGGGCTCATCTACACCGCTTTGACCTGTAGAGACACAAAGTCAATGCATATACATTGTGAATTCAGAAATAGTTAGGGTAGTTCTAATTTTGCTTGAATTGCGTGTTGTGTTCGTCATTGTCGCACAGACTATTTCCATGTCTTTTCTGTAGCTGAAACGTACAAATTATTTCCAATTGACGTAGGTTTAAGTTTCATGATTATAACATTTCAAAACGAAATTCGTCCAATCGTAATGTTCACTCTTTCAACTTATAATAAAGGCGTTACATATATTATAAAAGACATAGTATCAAAGATGGAATTGAACATATTAATGATGTTCCCTTACCCTTTGAATAATTATAAAAAAATATTTCATATTAATTTCACGCTCTTGTTTATAAAACTAATTTAATTGTAACGGCAAAATCATTTTTTCTATCGTTTTGACATTCGTTAGTTATTATTAAAATATGCACTACGAGTGTTTATAATTTGTTTAAAGTAATAACAAGAGAATGGTTCATATCTTACAACTGCTTCAATAATATATCGTTTCGATCAACATTAATTTCATATTCATAACATGTTCCTTGTTTGCAGCTATGCCTTTGAAATCACCAATTGGAAAAAAAAACACTTGTGTTTACAGTAGCAAAAATAAATCTAATAGACATTGTCCGACCAGATATCAGATTTCATCTGTAATCACTTCCTTGTTCCCACATGGCTTATGTTAAATATGATTATTATAGTCAATGCTTATGTTCGATTTGCATTCAATATTATCATATCTATTCAAGTCGGACCTTTTACTTTTTTTGTTTGTATTTTTTCAATAAATGTTCGCATGGATTTGTTTTATATGGGACTAACGTACTTACATGGAGTATTTAAGCTTTAATATTTGTACTGAAACCAAACAAAACACAAAAAACTACATATTCTAAATGTTCATTCATTCAACTGTTTTATCTACTCCCTTGATTCAAATGTTGTTTTGTTTCTTTTCTCATTGAATACGACTTTTTCTACACAATGAAGAAATATTACGCTTAATTTGCTCAGAGTACACTTCCATTAATTATTTTAATTGTTTTGATGAGATGACACTCTTTGGAGACAAATTGGCAAAATACGCTGTAAAATTCATGTTTTATTAACGATATTAATTAAATTTAATTTTACATAATAAATGTATGTCATATCAAAGACATACAGCTGCATTTCTAAAACTGAATTATCGAGACAGAAAACTATTTATGTTTACTGGTCCTGCAATCTACCTTTGTGATGATAACTTAAAATATTGTTAATGTTTTATTGTAATTCTTTATTCAAATCCTACCCCACCTAAAAATCTAATAAATAAATGTAATGTAATAGTATTATTTTTCTGTGCACATGCAACCAGTAAACCATTCAAAATAAACCAGTAATCCATTAATAATAAACCAGTAAACCATTAATTATAAACCAGTAAACCATTAATTACAAACCAGTAAACCATTAATAAACCATCTGAGAGAAAAAGCTTGCATATAAAGTTACGATATGTTATGGTGGGTTAATAAATTCAGTGAAAGAGTCAATGGAAGAGTCAGCTATTCATTATACTAGGTCGTTAAATAACCTTTTATATATCAGTCCAAGTTTATGTCGTATACAATGACATCATAATGCGTATGTACATTAGCTGAAACATACGTTAGAAATAATTTACAATAAACACAAATACAAATGTGTGCTCACCTCGTTTTGATACCGGTTTAGGAAACATGACGTTAACGATACCGCGATGTGACATCATCACACTATTTATAGTTATGTCAGACTTGGCCGACGTATCCATATTCACGGTAAGTTGGAGACGACTGATTTTGCAACAGTTTTAAACATGTCACGTTAGGTTGCAAAACGCACACGTACAGAACAATGCTTACTCAAACCCCTGGATAAATGAAGAAAAATATAAATTCTGTTGCAAAATCCGTATAAATATATTGTTTACACACACATCCTGTTACAATTTACATAAACATATTTCCATTCATTGGTTATTGATTTGTATAACGATTTGTTACCGATTGGTGTGCAAAGAAAAATAAAATCACTATACAAACTTGACACTTATCGAGTTTTTTTAATCTATACTTCCGGCTCTACTATTTTCACCATTCACTGACATTCAATACCACACGTTCATTGCTTATCTGCATACACACAGGTAAATACGTGAGCTATTTCAATAACGGCTCCTACCTAATGTTATTTACACTGTATATTCAAATATTTAAACGTGATTATTCAGATAAGGCTGCATTGTAAAATGGTTCGTTACACATGAGTAATACATAGTCACATTACATTATAATAATTGTTAATGTCACAACGTTAGCCAAATATCAACGCAATATGATGCGCATTGGGCCCTATAGCTTTCTAAAGAAGCATTCATCGGCTGAATATATTTAAATAAACAACACGCATGTCATTTTAACTGTATAAGAAAGGAAATACTCATAAAACTATCATTTTGTTGGTTGCCTTTTAGTTGGATGTAACCCTACAAATAAATGCGTTGCAGATGGGACGTTTATGGTAAATGACTAAAACTCATCAGACAAAGTATTTATATGCATATACTCGATCACAAATAAATATGGATATAAATCTTCAGTAACACACTAAGACGTAGACATAGAGTCTCAGATACGTGTTTGATATCTACAAAAAAATGTATATTTCAGCATTATTTAAAGGGACTTGTTCACAGATTTTGGCATGTTTTGAAGTGTTTCATTAAATGCTTTAAATTGACAAATATAAACATCAGAACTGAAAAGCTCAAATATAAAAACAAGAATAAAGTATAAAAAAAGAAAAACAAGTGAGAAAAAAAAAATTAATCAAACCAGGGCTCGAACCACTGACCTATGGAGTAAAAGCCAAGCGCCGAAACCACTTATCCATCCGTCTTCACGTGTGTGTGTGTGTAATTCAAAGTTTATCGCTGAGTCTTTACGACTACATTATGTGCGGACCTGACCATCAGTCTTCTAATGGGTTGCCATTTATTTTATACTTTGTATAACCATCCACGTGTTGTTACAAAATATAACGATAATACAAGAACTCGAAATTTTTAAATCGTTTCGCGTCTGAGACGCTTTATAATAATATAATTTATCAATTTCTAACGATGATTTTTCGAAAACGAAAGTGTATTTTCAGTATAAGTCTGTGGCATTAGTGTTATTTCGCACACTGGTTTACATTGTTCATTTATTTCTTGAATCTGTGACAAAAAGTTGAAAAAATTCTCATTTTCATAAACTGTGAACAAGTCCCTTTAACTCATGTCGCTGTTCATCTTAAGAACGGTTCCTTATTGAAATTATTTTAAGTCCTGCGTTCTTTATAAATACATGTATTATATCTGATGTAAGGTAGATTTTCAAAAGATCAATTGAATTAAAATGTATTATACCCCGCGTATCAATTTACAGATTTGTTCACGAACGTTACTATGTGAATGGTTCGGAATAAATGTTTTTTGACTTATATACCAGTAATAGTTAGGCCGCAGAAAATTAATTGTTAGATTATTATCCCCACTCGCCTTCTAACCACATCCCACCCAACAGTATTTTTGTTTCGTAAAATATGAAAAATTAACGACAACTCAAACATTCCAATATCGGAAACAGCGACCGTTAGACTCGCTCAATGATGCAGCTTAGTGTTTCGCCCTTGCAATCTGTCTGTCTGTCTGTCTGTCTGTCTGTCTGTCTGTCTGTCTGTCTGTCTCTCTGTCTGTCTGTCTCTCTGTCTGTCTGTCTGTCTGTCTTGAACAGTAAATGGCTAGCGATCCGCAACGAACGCCCCGATTGGCCGGCCACACGTAACACGTGGTTTTTCACCGAAAGTTCAGCGGCACAATTCGTGTCCATAAGTTATGTTGCTTTGCATTAGGTTGCTATCTATCCACGATTTGACAGTGCTCCGATTTGAAAGTGTCTGATTTATAGTTCAGATGCAAATACCTACAATCAGTTGTTAGTGCCTCTAGGAACTCTACGATTGGGCCCCGATCAGATGCGATCGTTATACCCGAATTATCACATTAGAATAACTATTATTATTATTGAATTATAACTGCAACACGGTATTCTCGCGGTACTTAAGGACTATTCATTTGCGTCTAGAAACCATCTGCATATATCAGATTAATGATTTAAAAGACAAACATATTTGACTTCATTGGATAATTGCCTTTAATGACGAAAATCCTTCATTTTTTACTGCGGTTTCATCAAAAACAACACCACTGTCCGCCAAAGTTGTTTATTTTTTCGTCGGTTATTTAGGGTGAACAGCACTTATTTTAAATTAAACGAAAATAAACAAAGATACCATTCAAAGTAACAATCAATGACGTATACATCAATTAAAATATATGGAATGTAAGACATCACATAAAATACACATAACAGTTATTTTCAAGTACTGTCCGCATTTTTTTTTTAACAAATGTATTTAACTCTACAAATTCCAAAATTGTTAGAGTCTGAGCTTTAAGACATTTTATTACAAATAAGTCATTGATATTGGCAGCGAGAAATGTATTCTTGCAAATTTAACAAGTAGGTCGCGCAAGTTTGTATGTAAACACAATCCAGAGGGCGCCAATAAAATACCGCGTGATAACAAGACACTCGAGATTGCCGGGTTGACTATTCGATGCGTTACGTTACGCAATGTTATAAAGCACCAATGCGTTCTTTAACGATACAATAGTATAAGGATTGAAACTGATTTCTCGATCTTATCGACGGTATTCATGATCAGAGCTGTCACTGGGTCCGTTCATTCCGATTGACTATAATTTCGTTCATTCCTGAAATCGCAATATATCGAACAAATTCGTGACGTTTTCATCGATAATATATACTACAAGATCTGATAATAGTCGATCGGACATGTTTACGATTAAGACCATGCTTTTATTGTGATCATCTTAGTGTGATCCTTCTCCTAAAAAAATACTAATGTAAGATACATGTATGCTATACACGATATACAACTGACCTTTTCCAGTGAGATCTTTCTCCGGAAACATGCTTTTTACAAAGCCACGGTGGGCTGATTGCAGGCCTTGACGTGCCGGAATCGGTAGTTTGATGCTAGCATTATCCTTGTCAAGTGCGTAAGTGGTTTTTGTCGTATGACCAGTATCCGATATACATGCTTATCAATTAATGTTTAAGAAATCATCCTGACTTAAGGGTCACTGGCATAATACGTTTTCGATTCTTAATTCTCGTTCGTCTTCACCTTTTTTTCCAAGTCATAGGTGTTGGTTTATTCATTACAATGCGTTATATTATCTTTACAAATAATTGTTTGCTTTTAAGACTCCTTGCCAGTCTGTGATGACTCGGAAATTTGAAATACTTCTTTATATATCATAGCAAGTCAGAAAAAACAAAGTCACTTTAAAAATGTTGTTGTGTTAGAGTCACTGACTTTTTTCATCCTCATTTGCAACGCACTAAAATACGTAAACTGAATATACTGGGTCTATTCAGTTGATATATTCCATCTTGATTTCATTCCACAGCTCTCAGTAACACCACACACTTTCCTACTTGTTGCAACATTGCTTGTTAATGTACCTACCGTCCAAACTGTCTTTAAACAACTATTCATTAAAATACGAATAAAATACTTTAGATTTTTTGATTCGGTTACTTTTTGGAATCAGCATAAACTGTTAAACATTCATTCAACAGTGTCTTTTGAGAGGCCAACCATGGTTATATATTTCTATCCGTCAAGACGGCCTCGACTGAACGTGTACTTGTTTTTCAAGTTCATACATATATATTATGTCTGTGCTTTTCGATACGCTGTCTTTCGCTCCGCTGAGATCTGTTCATGATTGTATTCGTACATGAACCACACTCTTATCTCAAGTTCTGATGAGATTTCAGACGATCCGGTAGGGGGTTTTGAACAATTTGTGTAGGACGATACGCGTCTACCAAAACCTGTCTCTTGACGCTACGATCGGTCGTGCCATGTTTATAAATGCTTTTATCGACGGTGTCTAAGATTTGAGCTACGACTAAAGCGGAATGAAATCAATACAGATCAATTAATTATTTACTCCATTTATGACACTGAGCATCATTTGACAGCGTATTACGTGTTACTAACAGAAAGCGTGCTTTATTGCCAACGATCGTCTACACTTACCACGATATGGACGTACGGTTTTATGTGTCGCGTTCTGAGAAAACTGGGCATAATGCATGTGCGTAAAGTGTCATCCCAGATTAACATGTGCAGTCCGTAGAGGCTAATCCGGGACGACACTTTCACTTTCACTTTCGTCACTTAACTGGATTTTCGCTAAGAAGAGAATCATTTAAACGAAAAAGTCCATAAAAGCGGAAATTGTCGTCCCTGATTAGCCCTTGAGGACTACACAGGCTAATATGGGATGACAATTTACGCACAAGCAGTATGCCCAGTTTTCTCAGAACACGACACATAAAACCGTACGTCCATATCGTGGTAAGCGTATATATCATATGTCGCGCTTTTTGCGTTGAAAAACGATATGATACAGCTAATACGCTTATTTGAATGCCAACTGGTCGTATTTGATTTTGTTCATCTTGATTATGAGAACAAAGAATTGACGACTATTGATTTCTCATTAGTTTCATCTATATTTGCAAACCATTACATATCTCTCTTTTTCTTTTTATGATAATCCCACTAATGCCGGTCCCATTTCGTATATACGAAATTTGTAATGAAATACTCCAAAAATATCGTTCACGGTTTAAGTTTTTTTTTAACCATTGCTTTATTTGCTATGCTTCCGATGTGGAAGGATGCTTAAATCGCGGTCCGAAGGGCATTTGGCATCGTGACAAACACAATGGCACTCATCAGTTAATGACGAGGGACGTAAAAGCATTCTGCAAAGATATATTACTAAACCACATGCGGCGACTATATCAATTTTAATTCAATAATATGTTTGCTAGTAGTAGTTGTCAGAATAATTATCAAGCAATACACGAGTTCCGGTTGAACAGAAGAATCATTCATATGAAATGTGAAGAAATCCGACAATGAAAAGGCATTGATATATAGTAAATAGTCGATGGTATTTGGAAATCACACCGTTATCTTTATAGAATCTTGCGTTCGCTTCAAAATGAGATGCAACATATTTGTGTTAAATGACTTTTATCAATTTTCGATTTCGAATACAAAAGGAACATGATATCGTTCTTAAAACGCATTTGTCGTAAATTGTTTCTAGGTAAATATCAAAATTTACGAAACCGGTAATAAACAATACTGAGTGAACTTACATACATGAATTGAAAACCAATAAAGAAAACAGTGATAAACAAAATATTCTTACCTGTTTACACTCGTGGTATTTATCTCCCTAACTTTTGCAAGTTTGCGTAACACGGAAGTTAAAGAAGATACCTTACAAGGTTAACCATATTGACATGTTAAAGGCCAGTACTTGTATATGATTATATCGTGAGTATTATATTTTACTTCGAGTAGCTGTGTTATGTTAAACACTGTAATACAGTTTCATTTTCGTTGCATNGAACCACACTCTTATCTCAAGTTCTGATGAGATTTCAGACGATCCGGTAGGGGGTTTTGAACAATTTGTGTAGGACGATACGCGTCTACCAAAACCTGTCTCTTGACGCTACGATCGGTCGTGCCATGTTTATAAATGCTTTTATCGACGGTGTCTAAGATTTGAGCTACGACTAAAGCGGAATGAAATCAATACAGATCAATTAATTATTTACTCCATTTATGACACTGAGCATCATTTGACAGCGTATTACGTGTTACTAACAGAAAGCGTGCTTTATTGCCAACGATCGTCTACACTTACCACGATATGGACGTACGGTTTTATGTGTCGCGTTCTGAGAAAACTGGGCATAATGCATGTGCGTAAAGTGTCATCCAAGATTAGCATGTGCAGTCCGTAGAGGCTAATCCGGGACGACACTTTCCGCCTTAACTGGATTTTCGCTAAGAAGAGACATCATTTAAACGATGTCCATAAAAGCGGAAATTGTTGTCCCTGATTAGCCCTTGCGGACTACACAGGCTAATCTGGGATGACAATTTACGCACAAGCATTATGCCCAGTTTTCTCAGAACATGACACATATATCATATGTCGCGCTTTTTGCGTTGAAAAACGATATGATAGAGCTAATACGCTTATTTGAATGCCAACTGGTCGTAGTTGATTTTGTTCATCTTGATTATGAGAACAAAGAATTGACGACTATTGATTTCTCATGAGTTTCATCTATATTTGCAAACCATTACATATCTCTCTTTTTCTTTTTATGATAGTTCCACTAATGCCGGTCCCATTTCGTATATATGAAATTTGTAATGAAATACTCCAAAAATATCGTTCACGGTTAAAGTTTTTTTTTAAACCATTGCTTTATTTGATATGCTTCCGATGTCGAAGGATGCTTAAATCGCGGTCCGAAGAGAATTTGACAAACACAATGGCACTCATCAATTAATGACGAGGGACGTAAAAGCATTCTGCAAAGATATATTACTAAACCACATGCGGCGATTATATCAATTTTAATTCAATAATATGTTTGCTAGTAGTAGTTGTCAGAATAATTATCAAGCAATAAACGAGTTCCGGTTGAACAGAAGATTTCATTCATATCAAATGTGAAAAAATTCGACAATGAAAAGGCATTGACAGTAAATAGTCGATGGTATTTGGAAATCACACCGTTATCTGTATAGAATCTTGCGTTTGCTTCAAAATGAGATGCAACATATTTGTGTTAAATGACTTTTATCATTTTTCGATTTCGAATACAAAAGGAACATGATATCGTTCTTAAAACGCATTTGTCGTTAATTGTTTCTAGGTAAATATCAAAATGTACGATACCGGTAATAAACAATACTGAGTGAACTAACATACATGAATTGAAAACCAATAAAGAAAACAGTGATTAACAAAATATTCTTACCTGTTTACACTCGTGGTATTTATCTCCCTAACTTATGCAAGTTTGCGTAACACGGAAGTTAAAGAAGATACCTTACAAGGTTAACCATATTGACATGTTAAAGGCCAGTACTTGTATATGATTATATCGTGAGTATTATATTTTACTTCGAGTAGCTGTGTTATATTAAACACTGTAATACAGTTTCACTTTCGTTGCATTCTTTGACATCAACATGTTTGTGTAGCTCGTTTGAGCGCGTTTGAGTGTATGTTTAGAGAACATAACTGTTCTTCTCATTATGGTGGTTGTATTGTTTATCTATTATGTACTGCAATGTTTAATAACATGGTACTCAGTTCGTTTAGTTTTCATGAAAATCAAATGAATTTGACATGCACATGCTATTGTTTTATTTACCACCAATTGTCGCTGCTGTTTTGCGAATATCCATCCTTAGTGATTCTGCATTTGTGTGTTAAGTTAATGATGGAATCGCAGAACAGTTAACTTTCAGAGCCATGAACTAAGGGATATGAAGGACTGAAAGCTTGCAGCAGTTGACCTCCTTCGACTGGTTGTGGTTAACGTGTATTTAATATCAGTGACCTGCGACAAATTGTTTCTGCAATACATGTTGATACATACAACGCAATCAGATTGGAAGTATAATCAGTAAACGTTTGCGATGGTCTTTGTGTTGGCCGATAAAGTTACAAGAATGTTCTCTATAGTTAAATATAAATGTTTAAAGTGTTAATTATAAATGTTGAAGTACTAAATCCGTGATCTTAGCATAGTGCTTCCTCATTGTGACGTGCAACTAGATATAAATTGTGATAATTATGGCACATGGTTTTATATCCAGTTGTTCCTGGCGAAATATGAATGCAAGTAGTTTTTTCAGCCAATAAGTTTAAGACACGATTATCTTATGATGAGATAAAAGAATGTGTGCGTGTAAAACGGTGACTATCTGCATGTTCAGGCCAATAAAGGGACTTGTTCACAGTTTATCGAAATGAGATTTTTTCATCTTTTTGTCACATATTCAAGAAATAAATGAACAATGTACATCCTTGTGCAAAACAACACTAATGCCACAGACTTATAATGAAAATACACTTTCGTTTACGAAAAATCATCGTTAGAAATTGATAAATTTATAAAGCGTCTCAGACCCGAAACGATCTAAAAATTACGATTTCTTGTGCTATCGTTATATTTTGTAACAGCACGTGGATGGTTATACAAAGTATAAAATAAATAGCAAACCCATGTGAAGACGGATTGTCAGGTCCGCACATAATGTAGTCGTAAAGACCCAACGACGACCCGAACATAAACACTGAATTACACACATACACACGTGAAGACGGATGGCTGGGTGGTTTAGGCGCTTGGCTTTTACTCCATTTGTCAGTGGTTCGAGCACTGGTGTGATGAACTTTTTTTTCTCTCTTTTTCTACTTGTATTCTTGCTTTTATATTGTATTGTTCTGATGTTTATTTTTATCAGTTTAAAGCATTTAATGACGAACTTCGAAACATGCAAAAATCTGTGAACAAGTCCCTATAACGCCCGCATACGTTTTCGAATGAGTTCAAGCCCATAGTCGGCTCATTATACGAAAAATACCCTATCAACCATCAAAATTGCTACAAAAGGTATTTCATCTGATCCTGGTAGGGTAGAAGGTCCTTTATAACATATAAAAAGTTAACGAAAGTCTTATTTGCCGCCCGAAACCTAGGTATAGATACCAAAATCATCACATTTGAGTTGAAAGTTTCATAGCTATGATCATTTACAAATTTTGGCGGCCATCTTGGCGGCTATCTTGGAATAAACTAAACTTTCCGGAGGTCCGATTTTGGTTAACCTTTTCAATGTTATCAATTACCTTCAACCCGTCAACCTTCAATTACCGGGATCAGTTAAAATACATTGTGTAGCATTTTTTTATTTTTTTTTTGGAGGGGGGGGGGTCACATTGTATATTGACATGGCTGCAAATGTGCAAGCGGAACCTATGGCAACGAATTTTAGTCTTACAATGTAAAATATTTAGTGTAGACTAACCGCTTATCGGTAGTCTGAATAAATCTTTCTGACTGAAAAGGACTTAATAGCTTTGCTATTTATTAATGACCATTATTACACACATAAAGATGATTTATCCTCTTCCCGTCTCGGAACGGTTATTAAAAGGTGTCGGGGTAAAAAATCGGTTTTATGAAACTCCAAACCTGACACTTTGCCTAGATGTTGAAGATTAACTTACAATTAACCTCATACATTTTGTAGCATCACCATTAAAATAAACAAACCACAATTAAAGAGGTTAAATCTCAATTACATTTTATCGAATCGGACCAGAGCAACAAAATTGTTTTTTTCTTTTAATCACGATTTTAAAAACCCAAGTACGTTTGTATGTATTTTAAAATTCGTTCACTGCATGGTATCTATTTTGGAAGTGATTGAACGCCTTGTGATTATCCATATACAAATTGAGATTGATACTAATTGCGAAACGTACATTTCTTTTATTAAGATGAGGCGCAACCGTTATTAAGACATATTTAAATTAACGATACTGAAATAAGCTCGCTTCCCAAAGTAAACACAAAAGAATACTCAATTTGTATCATTGACAAAATCCTCGCCTTTAACGACGATCTACATTCAAATCTTCCGGGTCTGAAAGATCGATACGAGAATTCGATGTGGTTTAACATGCCTTTAAAATGAGTGTTAAAGCTAGAAGTAAACAGTTGCACAGTTGACGACTGTACACCACGAAAAGTGTTGCGCTTCGTTAACTAGCAAATGCAGTAAACATTAGAATTACGGTGTATGGTGAAGTTAAAATACAGTTTTCTTACTTGCGAATAAGCGCTGATATTTTATTGTTTTCAATAATTGTTCACAGATGCCCGTTGCTTTATATATAACAACGTACATATAGTTTCCGGGTTTAAAATTAAACCGATACCAAATATAAGTTCAATAAATAGAACTAAAACAGAAAATGTGCAAATATTTCGAATAATGAAATTTATAATGCATTTAACACATATATACACTTAAACTGACGTATTTCCTAAATCTTCTTTAAAAAAAAATTACAGTCTTACAGAAAGCATTTTAGTTGTCTGTTATATAGTATCTTTTAAAAATATGATATGAATGAGCAAACGTAGTTGCCTTTTTCTAGTTTATATATAATAGTGATGCATTTGTGGCAATTTTAGTTTGCATGTCTCTTTAAGGAGTAAATACATGGAGGGTGCAAGAAACCATATTTTATTTTTAGAATGATTGGTAGTACATATGTAATTATTGAAACCCAAGCTTACCTCGATAAAGATGTGCTCTTGAATCTACCAATGTATTTACTATATACACATTGTTCAAATAGAATCATTATGTGCCGATAAGTATAACGTATCAGATAGCTTATGCATAGTTTAATAAGTGCGTGTACTTTTGTGGGAAGGCTACAGTGTAAATACGTTTAAATTACACCAGCTGAGTGTAAAATGTTTGGATGATATCAATACTGGAAATTAACCTTTGAAGGTAAGTGCTGCATTACTTCTTTAAAACAATTGCATTAATACGATGATCATACGTTAAAAGCGAAAGTAGAGTTCGTAAAATACGGATTCAATTATCATTCCTCATTTTCAACTACAACTACTACTGCTACTACTGCTGCTACTACTGCTGCTACTACTGCTGCTACTACTGCTGCTACTTCTCCTTATGCTACTATTGCTGCTACTACTGCTGTTACTTCTGCTTCTACTGTTACTGCTGCTACTGCTGCTCCTACTGTTACTGCTGCTGTTACTGCTGCTACTGCTACAACTGCTACTACTACCTTAATTGTCTCTACTACTTCTTCTTAGAGCATTATCTTAGGAAAAATACATAATATTTCATCAACGTGTATGTATATTAATTTATTTAACTGAAATCGCAAAAGGAATACAATATTTTTCCTGTGATGCATGTTTCATTAGAGCTCGATCATGTCGCGCTACGCGGCCCAGATGTTTGAGTGGGACGAACGACATGGGCTGAACATGAAGGAGTACTTCCGGCTTCACAAAGACAGGCTCCCCATGCTGGGGGTCATACTCGAGGGATGGTACGGTGACACGCGCTATGATTGCTATGACAACTTGCAGGTGAGAAAGTGTTATATTGTACTGGTAATTAGCGAGGGAAAGGATTCAGTCCAAACTTGAAAGAAGCTCTCAGGAAATATTGGATACAAAAATAAGTTTGAAAAAAGCATTTCGTATTAATATCTTCCACACCATAAAACAAAACAAACTATTAAAAAAACACTACACTATGTATTGTTTGCATATATTATGTTTGCGATACATTAAGCTTGTGATGATTCTGTAAAAGATTATTGGGTATAACAAACGATGCATATTTTATTGGGATAAACATCATTTGCATACGTTAGATGCGAACTATTTCAAAAATATATTGTATATGGACCAATACCAATGGCACTTAAATATTTAGGATGGCTGCAGGAACGGGCGACTCCTTTATTATGCACTATGACCAAGCCAAACCAACACCTCTTCTATGGACGATGGAAATAAGGGGGGAACATACGACTGTACATGAAAAACATTGTACTCTCAACTTACAAATAAAAAGTGAATTTCTAGTTCCAATGACTTGATATGTGGCAACTTGTATACCTCTGATATATATATAATATTACATTATACATCTATATACTTGAAATAAGTTTCTACATATACATATCATTATCTGTTAAAAAATGTTACAGTATGTTGTCATTAATTATGTAAACATATAATCCATGAAATCTGTTTTAATAAATATAGAAGCACATAGTTACATAGTGGTGTTATTTTTTGTTCATATTCGACAAAACAGGACATGTCAATACAGAAATGTCTTAATTGTATAATTTAAGTTTTCATTACTTTCACTTTTGAACTATATACAGCGGAATTGCATATGTTCCATGTGTGACTATAAAACGTGTAGTTTCATAATTTACTATTTATACAATAATAAGAATTGCATAAAAATACAAGAAAATAAAAATTGTAAATCATTGGTAATTTGAAACATGACTACTTTGTATTTAAATGATCATAGACAATTGGAAGATTGTGCGTACAGCAAATGTGGTACACTCACTATGGCTTGGCTAACCTTGATACTGGGATCCAGTCAGTTGTTACTCAATTGACGTGTTATCTACGTTTTATATTGCCCTATAACAAGAAACATGCACAATTAATACTCAATTTTACTTCCTGATTCTATCTTCTTGTTTATATTATTTAATGCATAACACGCAATAGCAATACGATACGCGAAGTAATAATGGATATTGTAATTAACAGTGCAATTTGCTACAAAAACTCCAATCTTTACACTTAAACAAGTGAACGGTAGGATATTTGTATAGTGATTTTAAAACTCAGATGTGGTGTAATGGATATGGTGTCCGCCTAACGATCAGGAGGTCACGAGTTCGATCCCCACTGCGGGAGCGTTCTTTAAAAAAAGACACCATATACTGGTTCTAGGCCCAGGAAACGGACTCGAGAGCGTTTCAATAAGCATGAGGCTTTCGATGCAATCGAGCTCAAATAAATAGGTTTAAACCAACACTCAGACGTGGTTTAAGGTCCTACTTTAGGTGCATTAAAGTATGCCTTGTGATAGAATGTAAAATTTGAGGCCTCTTTTTTTCTTCAAAAACGTCTTCAGCAATCTTTTGGCGTATGTCAACAACTCAAAAAAAAATCGCCAACTATAACGAAGTATTACAAAGCTAATCCGTTTCGACTCTATTAGTTTAATGACGCTAGCTTCGAGCATGATAAGTTATACGGTTTCTGGTATTTAAATATTGAATACAATTTGTATTGTTAGTAGAATATTTATAGTTAAACACAAATACGGTTACTTAATTGACAATATGTAAAGTGATCCGCTCACGTATATCGTTTTTGTCCAAAACGCAATTGTTAGTATTAGTGGTAGTAGTAGTAGTTGTGGTTTATGTAAAATGTACAGCAGCTATTATATAGCTCGACCTGGTCGTTCGTTTACATGCAAGCCTGTTAAACCGAGGATAGTGTTCTGTTTGTTCGGAAATACTCAGTGTTGCTACATCTACATCTTGCACTACCCCCGTTGCCTAATACACTCGTCGCCATCGTGGGACGAGTGGCATTTAAATAAATATTGAATATTGAAAATAATACCTTACACTTAAGACTGAAGGGTCTGAATTTTTAGATCCTATTTGATATTAAATAAATATGTCCCATCAAGCAAATACCACACGGACATAACAATCCTAACCGCTTTCTCCCAATGTTCAAGTGCAATCTTTTTTTAATACCGTTGTTTTTTTTCCATTTGGCTGACATTTGCTTTAATTTTATTTAAAGCGACTGTTTTCATTGGTTAAAATTTAACATATGTGCATGTTTTCGGATTCATTTAAATGCGTTCGTTCCGTTGTCGGTAGGTGGTTCGAATCCATTGCTACTCCTCACAGCCACGAGTGGTGATCCGGGACTCGAACTCACCGGACTTCCGGTTCCTCACACTTCCGGTAGACAGTCATGTCAAGTTCCAGTTGGTCATGGGCCCGAATAAGTGTAACTACGTTAAGCCACTATATAGGACAATGTTATGCACTTTTATATAAATAACTATTAAGAATATGAATAATAAATGCAAAACAAGTAATTCGAAAGAATAGCTTATGCTTTCAGACTGATAACACTTATATCTTCAGATGAGTGAGACGATAAATTTTCGCCATCACTATCTATCTAACAATTATGTAAAAAAGTAAATCCACCATGGTTATCGAACACACGATAAAGGGGTCGTTCAAAAAAAGACAAATAACAGCTGTGTTACCAACATGGGTAAAAGCATCTATGCAAACTAACAATATACATTATACCCACAATTTGTGTGTACTAGAAACTATATGATGCTCAATGTTTCTAATGGATGCATTACATTAATTATATGTTTTCCAAATATATGAGCATATGATCTTTATGATATTATCCAATTCTGCCCGGAAGTCTCCTTGAATAACATACAGTGTCAAATTTAAGTACCGCTACTCATATTTTGCCCGATGATTTGCCGCATAAAATGTGACATTCTTTTGTTGTTGGTCTCGTTCTCAGTTGGCAATGTCAAGACTATGGACTACCTTCTCGATAACCACGAGTTGCCGTTCTTGGTGAAGCTCGCGTGTCACGAGGACCATCAGTTCAAGATCGGAACCACCCGATGTAGCGCGAGCTCGTTCGGAAACCTTCTCATTACGTAGAAGTACCTTGAACACTACTACATGGTAAACTGCATTGACGGCGCAGGTAACTTGTGTTTACGTAAATTTTGTCCAATCCTGGGGACCGTTTCTGGTACAATTCGTAACTTTACGGACGAAAATTTACGTACGTATTTTTGTCCAAAGTCCTGGGGAGCGTTTACGTACGTTTTTCTAAATGCGTAAGTGCGTTTCTATAAACCGAACGTAGCGTAAAACCTAGTTGCTATTCCGCGCGGACCTGTTAGGGAGCATTTGAAAATATCGCCATTTGATTATTATTTAAGACACAGTTTGCTTTCCACACATTCAAATAACATTCTTACATCTGTGTCATGCGAAAATTGGTCTTATGACATATGCGGCCAGTGTAACTCAAGGCCAGCCTGCGCAGTCTGGTCAGGGACTATGCTTTCCGCTATAAAAAAGCACGCAATGTTTCATGGCATCTCCCGAGTATTCTCCTCAGTATACATTTCCTGACCAGACTGTGTGGACACGCAGGCTGGACTGTAGCTAAGTTGGCAACATATTGCATAAGTCCCATATTTTGCATGACGCGGGTCTTTACAAATCTTGTTGCCTTGTGAAAATGGAACATCAAACCTAAATACTTTGCGATAGAAAATTGAAGTCACACTGCGTTATTTATAGCAAACTGGCAAATGTCGGTAGCCCATTCTGGCTTGCAGATAAGATTTTCAGACCGACTGACTGCGTACGTAACACAGGTGTGGTTAGATAATTAACTGATTTCCCTTCTATCACGGACGCTATACTATTTCGGTAGATTTGTCTCACAATGCAAGACAAATGTCATTTACCATTTTCATTTATTTCTTTCCCTAAAATTCGTGTAATTTGATATCTTGAAAGCAATACTGTTATCAACATAAGGCGTTTATTGATAGTAATTCCTTCTTCCCCTGACGATTAACTGACCGAGCACTGACCCTGAAAGTCTTGGAAATGGAATTTACCGGTATCTAATTGATATTATTGTAACTGATTAGTGTTACATCCTATACTATCGAAATGAATTGAGTGCATTCATTGAGGTCATCTGGCGTTATTTAAAGGTCAGCTACGTGGAAAAACAAGTGACAATTAACAATAAAGTGACAACCATATAAATATGTGTACAAACGCTGTTGCCTGCTATATCAATCAATATAAGCACATTTGTGTCGTGTTCTGAGAAAACTTGGCATAATGCATGTGCGTAAAGTGTCGTCCCAGATTAGCCTTTGAAGTCGCACAGGCTTATCCGGGGGACGACACTTTCCGCCTAAACTGGATTTTCGCTAAGAAGAGAATCATTCAAACGAAATATTCCATAAAAGCGGAAATTGTCGTGCCTGATTAGCCGTTGCGGACTGCACAGGCTAATCTGGGATGACAATTTACGCACACGCATTATGCCCGGTTTTCTCGCGACACATATTACTGTATGATAGACACAGCAGTATTATTACACTGTTCTGTTTTCACTTACTTAGATTATACAATGCTGATAAATAATTCTTTACAGTACAGAAAAAGTAAACTTTTACCCGGCCATGTTTACAATGAATCAATCCTATCACTCACCAAATAAATGTCGCATTCGTTGAGTTTATTTGATAAACGTTCAACTTGTGATGGATAAATCCATGATAAAAACGAAAGTTGAATGAATTGTTAAAAGACAAATCGAACACATAATAATAACAATCGATTCGAACATGTTACAATTCCTCTTTTAGCAAAACTTCAATCCACAATAGATCCAGCACACATCCACCCATTGTCAACAATCAACGCAGGATTTCCATTACAGTTTTTACCCATGCCCTACCATATATTAAGGTCTAAATATAGATAAAAGGTTTAAATTAACTAAAATGATGTTGCGTTCGTAGATATATATAAATTGCCTTTTTTCATAACAAAAATCACAAATATCGGTACATACGCCGTCATATTTACGCAAAATAACTGAGTTACGCGAGCCTTTGAGCACAAAATACGGTATACGTAACTTTACGAAGTTTATAGAAACGCTACTAACTTTACGTTTTGCACTTACGTATGATTTTCGAACGTACGTAGCTCTAAGAAATGGTCCCCTGGACTTTTAAGTTGTCGCCCGAAATTCTATCCGCACATGAAAACAGGTCCGTAGTACCCGACTTCTTTTCCAAATAAGACTTCAGTTTACAACAAGTAATACTTTTTAGTTAAAAAATATCGATATTTAGACAGTTTGCTTATAAATATGGTCAGGAAAGACCTTTTTATGTGTTTGTTTATAATATTACAATTCTTTATCGGCTTTGAATACAGTTTTAACAATTACAACCTTACCCTAGCTACAACACGTGCTTTTTCAAAGAGGATTGATTTTAACGCTGTTAAGCATGTCATCGCTTAATATGAAGTTTTCGTGAAAGCCATTTGTTTTCGTTTCGATTATCAGCCACAAAAAAAAGAAAGGTCATTTAGGTTTTCTTGATATTTGGTATGTGTCCTTTTTGACATTATTAACACAAAGACAATGTGCAACGTTGATGTGATTACGGTAAATGCAACGTATAAGTGTTGAAGCAATTTAAACAGCTATTAATTGCAATATTTGCTATTATGAAGGTTTATGCTCTCGCTTAAATGCTAACAAGCCACGAACAAACATCTTTTTATGATTACGGAAGAAATAAAATGTAATATAATATTTGTAATTGACTAAACCAAAAACCAAAACGTGTCTTTTACAATGGATAGTACATTTTATTTGTATTTTACTTATTTTGCATTAATCAGCGTAATTATGTTGATGAAATTCAAAACAATTTGCCATTAAAAAAAGGTTGAAAACGTTAATATGCAGTCATCCCATCTAACAGCTACATACAATTATTTATCTTCAATAAAATAATTCCTTAAATTAAAATTGAGAGTGTGTATGTAAGTCAATATGCGAACAATACGTCAGTCTCTCAGTGATCAATCTTTTCATCGTTGCTCGTTTAAAGTTTAAGGCTCACTCAATATGGATATTAATAAGGAAATCTTTAATCACCAATATTCAAAATCTTTAGAAACATGCCAGATAATTAGAGGCGTTCGTCGGCTTTACCTTTCAGTAAAAAACACGCCTTGCGCATCCTTATGAAGAATTAACTTACATATCACGAGCATTAAGGATAGGCTTGAAATAAATCTTTGGCACACAAGCCAAGGTTAAGAACGATTCGCTCATCTTATTTATGAAGAACTCTACTTAAAGGTTTCATAATTTGTCCTTGTTCAAATCCAAAGACGAGGATATTCTATCTACAAAAAGATGTGATTTCAATCTCTAAAGCTGGCAAAAATTGTTTCTCATGATTCAGCATTCACTCTTGTCCTTCCATATTAAATTGCCACTGTTGATATTCCCACTAAAGGGTCTTTTGTTATCGTTTTGCAGTATTCCCCTTTCATCCCCTTCACAAAACAAAACACGATATGGTATCGTATTCCTGTATATGTACATGTTGGTAGTGTTTCTTGCACACGGTTTGTTGTCCCTTACAAAGTCAGCAACAATTAAAAATCGAAATGTGTGCTTAGATTAAGTTGCCAGTTTTGGTCTTTTTCAGATCCAAAGATGAACCCCATAGTGAACCTCATTTATCTGACAGANCCGATCAAAATCCAAAATTGAACCAGAATCACCGACACCTAAAGATCCAGCACATAAAGATCCGAAACACAAAGATTTGAAACATAAAGATCCAAAACATAAAGATCAGAAACATAAAGATAAACCGGGTATATTGCGTTAACTTTAAGAGTTCTTATTAAATGATTATTGTTATTTTAATCGATTGCATGGAATTTATGTAATAAGAAATGGTGATTGAGATATCTGTTTGATAGTAAGCCAAACATTAATTGTTATTGAAATTATGATTTTAACGCTCCTTTATAATAAATTGGATTCGCGTATTGACCTGGCTATAACATTCATGATTGTGGTTACTTTTTTAAAACCTTCAGTGATTGGCTTAACATTTCAGATGAGCCATTGAAGCTGTTGATATGTAAAAACAATTCACATGGCACATAAAAGAGCCTTTTTACAAATGTTGACAATTTCCGGTCGAAAGTAACTCTAGCTCTTCAAATATATGTCTCAGGCACAAAAGTATAGTTCAACAATTTATTAAGTATTGCGCATGTATTCCTTGTAACAAGTGTTCTATCATTGTTTATTTTCAGCAAAGGCGGAGAAAAAATCCGCGCCTGTGCTTGCTAAGAAACCAAAGACCCCAGCTGCAGTAAGGCCACCTCTTGCCCTAGCATTGGATGTAAACGACGAGAAGAACCCAGCTGTACCAGCTCGCAGGCCCCTACCGCAGCCGACCAACGCGCCCCTGTGCAAACAAGGTGTGATATCCAGAATGGTTACTATTAAGCGAAGGTACAAAACGCGGTCGGTAACCGTTTAAAGTGATGTAATGTGCAATTAAGTAAACGCCAATAACGTCCGGGTTAAACTTATAAATTAAACCTGTCATCCGTGTTCATTCTTAATGCTCTAAAATTATTGATTTTAGTCGGTGTCAACAGCTCATGATATCGCGATATCTATATGTATACATACATGCGGTATGAACACAGAAATCCAAGAACATTCTATTTTTTAAAGTTGATGTCAACGCTGAAATTTAAAAATGGTCAACTAACGTCATAGCCGATCGTCCTGGCCAAGTCCTGTAATATATTGTTACTGTTATATTGTAATAAATTTAACTTATTTGTTATCTTTATTCAATGCAGTATAATGTGTTTATGTTTTATTTTCAACAGTACGATTATCGTTTCATAATTTTAAATGTATATTTCGTTCTTACCAATAATCATTGCCATATTCATTATGTATAATACTATATAAAACAGTGATACTGTGACTCTTTTCGCGGGTTAGGGGAAATCAGTACTAATAGTAAAAGTACCACATTGTACATACGCCTTACGGAACTGTAGTGTTGCGCTCTTCTTATTGAAGTACGATTCTTGTAGTTGCAAAACTAATCCTTCTGGGACCAGTCATTGAAAAAATATGTTTTTGTTTTCAGTTGTATTTTTTTTTAGCAACATTAAATAAATATAGTAATGCCTTTTGAAAAATAGATAAATTCACAGTGTTATTTAACATATGCGTTCTTTAAATACGTGTCTAATTTTGATCAAATACCGTCTTTATTTCCATTTACGATTGTAGAATCAACATTTCATCTTTAACAGGTATATATAGGATCTGACATGAGTTGTCATATCATACCATATTTTATAAAACGAGTTCATGAATTGTGTTAGTAGGCGAGCCTTTGGCGAGCTTACTAACGAATTTCCTGGACGAGTGTAATAAAATATGGTATGGTATGACAACGAGTATCAGATCTTTTTTGTCACATGCTTTTTTAACTTAAAAAATACATCTTTATTGACCAAACAAATGCTGATAGATCTAAAAGTTGTTTACTATCGTGACGTCATTTTTTGTTGACGACGTAATTTCACCAAAATAAAGCCATGCGATTGGTTAGTTATTGAATCTGTAGCAAATGAAAACGCTTAAAAATGTTGTATTACACATGTGTAATATAAAAAATACGTAATGTCTGTATTACATTGAAAACAAGGTATAGCATGTGATAAACGCAAATCCTCAAAGTAGTTATCCCCCATCCCTTACAGTAGCCACTTTGACCAAGACTGAACTTGCACTTCGAGAGTTATGTATGGGTGAGAACTACAACAAGTTTGATGATACAATAAAAACCTAACTATACATTTTCATTTTATTGTGATCAATTAATAACAGTTCCTTGAAATGTCGCATTTATGACCCAGCACGAGTTTTATACAGAGATTAAAACAACTTTATCTTAAAACGAAGAATTGAACAAAGTAATCAACTGTGTATCAGTATATATGTGTTGATTCTCGTCTGCTTGTCTACAATATATATTTCGCTTCATTCTGATTATTAAAAAACTTGTTAGTTAGAACAAACAGTATTAGCTGTTTTTGTTTCAATCATGCTTATTAGTTTTCGTCGATAGTTTATATAATAAAAGTGAAAGAATCAGTTTCAAAATTGCACTGCGCATTACATTCGTCCATCTGGTAAGCGGGAAAGGTACACTCATTATATTCAAACATGTTCTATTACCTTTGCAAGCAGGAGAAGTAGAATGCATTCGTTTAAATATTTCCCCGTGTATTGCGTTTTGTTCATCTTGCAAGGCATTAAGGTATTAACAACACTGAGTTAAAAAGGTTACGAGCGAATTACTGTTTAACATATTGCAAATTAAAGATCTCACGCATCATGTTCTTGCATGTATACGTGCTGCTTCCTGCTCTTTCGCAGTCTGTTGTTTGTTTCCATATATGATAATAATTTCTTCAGGGGCGGTACCGTATGTCAACACGTCCGTTAGCCGGGCAACAGTTCGTCCCTTCCCGAAAAATAGTCTTGAGCCGGCAGTAAATGACGTCACGGATGACGCTGGTGACTACGAACAAGTTGGAACAGCCGATGCCGTGTACTCGGAGGCTTATAGTGACGTAATGTACGTCGCGTTGTTATCAAATAGTATACGATTTTCATACAAATGATGCTTTAACATGACGAGAATGATGATGGTTATGATGATCATGATAATGACGATGATGATGATTATCGTGTGATGGTGGCTTCGATGGTAATGATGTGACGATGAGATTATGTTGATGATGATGATGATGATGATGATGATGATAATGATGACGAAGAAGGAGATTATGAAGATTTTAAAGAAAAATAAGAAGAATATGATGATTATGATGGTTATTTTTATTGGAGACAGTTATGATATAATGACCATAAAAATGATGCTGATGTAATCAAAGCGGATACTTTTTTAATGTTTTGTTTTATTCTTATGTTTAGGCCTGTCTCGAAGGTACATGCAAACAAAAGCAGTGGCGTTCCCGGTGAGAATTATGACAAACTCGGTATTTCAGCGGTGACCTCTCCTTCCTATCTGATGACACAGATAATGAATACAGATCACGATACTAAGTCAACCAACATGGACAGAATTAAAGACTTGACAATACAAGACATTGGTGATATTTTAAGGCTTTTGAAGCTTGACGAATACTTAGAAATATTTCAAGAAAACCAAGTGGACGGCGCCATTTTGACGAGTCTCGAACGGGATGATTTGGTAAATGAGTTGGGGATGAAGAAACTGCAGGCAACGAGACTGTTTATGTATATGTCTGAGGGACACATCCCAAAATGATTCCAAGCCATTCGTGTGTGAGTCACATGACGGAGAATGCAAATACATGCGAGTTATTAAATATCGAGTGCATCGTTTCAATCTTCCGGCCTACGGTTAATATCGCATTTAAACTGTTACTTAAATTACTATACAATATAAAGACAGATATTGCTTTATTTAAATTCCAAAATTTTAACAAATTCATTTGCTTAATTGCGTTAAATATGTAAAGCACATTTAATCTTTATGTACTTCATTTGAGTCTGTTAACAAGCATCATGTCAACTAAAATGTAATTTTTAAGTTTTCCACAGTTGTTTGCAGCAGCAGTTTAATCGGCGAAATGTGATTATCTTTATTTCGATGCTATTAGAGTGTCGACAACGAACTGAGATTGTACTGATGCATGTTTTTCACTGTTTACAAACTTTAATGAGATCGCTGTCGACTGCTTCCATTTGCGGTTCGAACAGTGTTTGTAAGATGTTGTCCGTGCTATTTGATTCACCCCTTTTGCTAAATATATGAAAATGTCTGTTTCTTTAACCATGTAATAAACAGGTAGTATTGTATTTACATTCAGCGTTACTCGTAACATTGTAAATGCCTGACGGAAATTTTGTGCTGATTCTAATGAATAATTGTTATCCGGATCACCACAATTTCGGAGTAAAAAAAAAGAATATAATCTGTAGAATAAAGCAACGCGGACTCTTTTTATGAATAACTGCTAGTTTCACAAATGTGCAATTTATATTTGATGTAATTATTGAGTATTTTTTAAATGGGTAATCTTCCTCTGTACCCCCATATCGGCCACAAATATAGAACATTCCGAAGTACGTTTATTGCACCCGATGATCAAAAGAACATAATATGGTAAACATTCCAGATGTAAACCGATTCGAAAGCGTCCCCAACCTTGCACTAAACCCACATTTATTTTACAAACAAATAGCTTTATTTATAAATGAAAGTGACCAATTGCTAAATAATTATACATATGGCAAAATACACGCCACAAATCATGTACCTATGATAAAACTGGTATATAAGCCTTCATAAAAATATATTTATTTTAAGAAGATGGCACATTTAAGAAACAATTTATAAAACATGTTTTGACATTAAAGAACACTTACATGCGCACGCGAGCAAATGCACACACACTTACATACATGAGTCTAAATCGTATTAATATTTAATCAAACTTAACATACACGCTATAAATTACGTAAGAATTATAAGGAATACAATAGTAAAGTCCATAGGATACATTAAGATAAAAACAAGTTATGACGAGGATACATTTTGTCAATGTAGTCTTCTTTTTTTATCAAATTCCTTTACATATATAACACACACTAGGAAAATAAAATGCAATAGAAAATAAAGAAAGCAAGTTAATCGCTTGCTAATTGCGTACACATGCATGCACACGCTCATACGTATTATGACATAAAGTATGTATAGTAGACACAAATCGACAGACACATCCAATACTAAAATAATAATTATAAAAACAAACTATAATTATATTAACAAATCTAAAGGATAAGACGTTTTTTTTCTATAAACGCTAAAATATAATGAATTGATTTCGAGAACGATAGCAGGTTTTCCATATTTCCATTGCAATGTATGAAACATATTTTTTTCCGAGGTTAGTATTTATTTGCACATGAGAAATATCTTGATTTGTGGTGGACCTCAATGAATAGAAAGTATTGTTTGCATACTGTAAGAAGGCGTCTTTCCGTGCAACAATTTGCATTCGAATGGTTAATACAACGCAAACCATGGTATGTTCTTAAATTCCTTGAAATGATAATAGCGTATGAGAAGCAGGAACTGTTATTAAGGCACATAATAGAAACGTATGTCAGAGTATTTAAGCACTGAAATGCCTTGTTGCCGTTGTATACCATTTAATTCTGTACTTTATATGTTTTAGCGTCTAACTGCACCATCGTTATAGAAAGATTGATTACTTGATTGTAAACATAAAAAGTGACGCTGTAGGCGACGTTTGAATAAAGGACTTATGTAAAAGCATTAAGACAAAACTTACAAGACGTTTGTTGTTTTATATTTAACATACCAACGTAGAAGTTATATACAATACCAAGTTTAACCTTGAAGCGCGTTGATTAATTTACTTCTATATTACCTTATTGTAAATCTGAACTATTAATTTTGCATTCATTTTGATAGATATTTATGGTTGAAACTTTTTTTCCCTTAAACAACTGTTATCAACTTAAAGCATCTTGCACTATACGTTGATGCGAGTAACTGTTCATGTTTCGATTTCATGTGTCTACTGTCTTCTTATATTGAAATATAAAGCACTTAAGTATAGTGTTTTCGTGAAATGCCCAGTTAAATCCTACTTTCAAAATTACTTGACCCGCTGCAAACATCTGGAGTATTATACTGGCATTGGCAACATGCTGTGGTGACCATTATTAGAAAAGTATCACTACACTAATGCAGAGACGATTTGCAATTAGCAATACAACGTGCACATTCAGCTGGGATAAAACATATAATTATAAAATAGTTATGGTAGACAAAGATGCGGAATTATATATCCGACAAAGCATGAACCATTGCATACAATGTAACGAGGATGTTTTTTTTGTAACATTACGACGTAAAAAAAAAAGATTCCCTATTTGACGGAAAAGCAAAATGTACACACAATATCACAATAAATTGTGCACAGATTCGCTCAAACTGTACAGCCAGATGATTAGCAAAACACCTTTGCGTTGATTTCACTGATTTTCACTTATTGAATAAAGTCAGCAATCGGAGGGATGCGATGCGAACTTGAAAAAGATGCCGAAGCTCTGGATTAAGGCCCGAACATTGTCAAACAGTATATATTAAACAATCTGAGGGATCAGCAACGGAGTTGATATGGATGCCAAGTCTGTTGATGTAATCCAGGACACAGACTAGACAGACAGTATGTAGTAAGCAATCGGATATATCAGCAGGAAAATTAGGGTACACCTCAAAGCTATGAATGTATTGTGGAAACGGTCGTGGCTTAGAGTCTGTTGTCAGCAATCAGAGAGTTCAGCAGCGACGTTGGCGTAGATGTTGAAACTTTGCACATAGTCCAGCACACAGTCATGGCAGAACTGAAACTGCTCCTGAAAATAAGGTTAGTTTACATTTGAGCCATTCTCAGGAGGTACATTTGTATTAACCAATGCTAGTCTTTTGTTCATAACAGGTGACCAATTTGCTTATGCAATACAGTACGATGCATACAGCCCGACATGAATCATAATAACTAATGATCGGTCACCGCCTTGGAACGGCTATGCAAAGCATTAGTAGGTTGAAACCGGTTGAATTACCTGTCAAACCTCAACCTTAGCCCATAATGCATCGCTCACAAACTAGTGTAAATAAAAATCAACTGCATAACTTTGTTATTGAAATAAAAAAAACAACAACAAGAGCATTTTTTTTAATTGACAAAAATAAGTGTACATTTCTATTTTCCTAAACCGTAATGCTGTAATTGATTAAATGTTGCAGAATATGTCAGTTATTGCTGTCGATTAAATATACCAAATTCCGTTAAGCGCTCAGATATGATATCAATACAATCTTTAAGACAGTCAGTACAAGAGGTCATCACGCTATGATGATGTACTAATATGCTTTATTGTTTTTAGCACAAACCATTACACAATTAAAATGCAGTTCATTAAGAAGTATTGCTGTGCATATAGTAATTGAAATGTGTTTTATGTGGAACAGCAAGTGGAGTTTTATTGCAAAATGTCTATTTTTTTTTTACATCCAGGAATATCGCTTTATTTTGCAACTTGAAACAAACCATTGTTTAAAACACATTCCTTAAGACAATTTATTTCATCAATACATACATCACACTTACGGGTAAAAGGATGCGATAGTTATGGCTGCTGCTAAGAAAGCGTTCCAACTAATTTATTAATCTTCACTTTTTATTTTCATTTCATATAACATGTACTTGAAAAAAAACAAATTCGCTCTAAAACTGACCAAGTTCGGAATCGCTCCCTTTCTTCTGGCCTTTACCGTCCTTACAGCGTTTACTACGCTGACTTCTTGCTCCAACGCCATCTTCTGCAGGAGAGTGGCAACAACACAAAATAGACCGCATTGACTTGCACCATCCCTGTAACATTCGTTTGATAAGTGTAAGGTGTGTTGAATATCGTTGTAACTAGGATAATGTTAATCTCTGTGGCAAGTAGCTTAATTGAAATATCGATCTTTAATAGGTCTAAGGATGCTTTACCCTGCATTTGTTATTTTGTTTTGTTATCTATATTTGTCCTGCACTAAGCGAACATTTTTCTATGATAAAGAACCTCAAGTTTTTGATACAATGTTCTGCTGTTAATGCTACGAATGGTTTTCTTTATCGTTCAACTTAAATGTAGTAGAAGGAATATAAAACCGCCATTATACCGATATGGATCTTAAACAAAAATCTACAACAAAATATAATTACCAACAATGTACAACAACTGGTTTTTCAGAGTTCGTACTGGCTGATACTGCGTCAACTTCGGAAATAAATCGCCGGAAGTCAGACGGAGAATTCGGTATAGGTTCTTCCGTGTTCCAGTCTGTAAACTCCAGATGCGTTAAAGATAGTTCCGCCGCGTCTGCCTGTTTTGACAAATATAATAATAATAAAGTGCTCGTTGAAACGATAACGTATATATCTTTCCGGTGTTAAACGTAAACAGTATTTGGGATATCGGAGTTAACATATAACAATAATGCAATAAAGTTGGTGAAGCCAAGACCGCCACTCGATATAACGGTTTCAGTTGTATGCACAACGGTACAATATTATGTGCAATAAAACTTGTTACTAGAACTTTTTAAAGCAAAACTGAAGTTCATATTAACCATGTAAGGTTGAGAATAATAATATAAGGAATACAACGTCGCCGGAAAAATACATAACTATATCTAATTATTCAACAACGTAGAGGTACATACTCGTAATTACACTAACGATACATAAATGTCTAAATAAATATATTATACATGTATAAATGTACAACCTGATTCACTCGATGCTCAATAGTAATTGTCCGTTTAATGCGGTAAGCATTTGCCTCCGGCTTCGAACAACGGACGCTGAAGATTCCTATCTTTAACACCTGGTTGTCCGCGGGTAAATACTCACCGATGTTCTATTAATGTAACATATAAAGAACGTACGCACAAAACAGTAAAATAAATACTTGGTATATATTTAATCTAATAAAAAGTTAACTCAACGTCAATTAATAAATAAGTATAAATATGGTTAAGTATTAAGATTTTCTCTTGTTTTTGTGATTTGTATCATTTAGTTTTACCACACTTCTGTAATTGTGTAACTAACACATTCACAAGACAAAAGCCTAATATATGTAAAACATATTGCACACTTTCATGCAATTAAGCACTGAGATTAGAAAGACAACTTACCCCTTTACGCATCGTTGATTGATCAAAAGCGACAATGCACGAGCTCTCCGTCTGGACAAGCATTGTGATGAAATCTACCACCGTATTTGGTAGAGGGGTTTGTGCAAGGACGTACTTATTCTTTGTTTGGAAACTCTAAACAAAAAGATAAAACAGGTTCTTAATCGTTCTGTTTGAAAAACAATAACACATACACACGTATCCACGTATCTAACATCGACTAAGTACTAGGTCAAACATGCACACTAAATCAAATCACTGTTCATAAGACGGTCAACACATTGTGCACTACAGTAAAGCGTTTAGTTATATATATTGGCGATTATTATAAAATAATCAATTGCATACCAAAATAGGCAAATATTATAATAAGTATAAATGTAATAGACAGTTGCTTGAACCACACATGGTCTTATGTATGTCACTATAGCATTGGATGCATACGTATCTTATGTCATAACTTCCTACCGATTCTGTAGTTGTTGTTATTAGAGTCGTTTGATGCATGAATAGAAAGATAACGAATATTGTTATTATTAAATATAAACATGTTATGATAATTCAACCTCATTTACATTGAATAGTATAAGTAGTTAGTATGTTTTCATTTTGTCCAAGTTCTCGAATATTATGAATAACTTTAAATTAATAAGACCGTATCGATATTATCAGAAAACCGTGACATGAGCTTATTATTCATCATTGCAGAAACGTCAATTTACTGATAGTAAGCTTTATTAAAATGTACTCGCAAACATTACACGTAACGAGGTAGTGCATACACACGGTATTTGTAATTGTAACATGAATTTAAATACATATAGCACTGCACTCGTTTTAAGCGTACTTTTTCTGAAGCAAAATCTGTTGCTGTTATAATTAAATTACTATGTACATTGTATATTTACGCATTCATCGTACACTTACATTAACGAAAACTGCATTGATATAGTCTGTGGATCCCGGTTTCCGGTTCAGGTAAAGTCTGAGGCGATGTTCATCCCCTGTGCATGTTTATTGATTGTACAAGATGTAAATCACGTTTATCATTTTGTTAGAAACTTTAAGTATAACAAATTCGAACAGTTTTAGAATGTCCTAAGAATAGTAGCATGTACCAAATCTTGATTCAATTGCCATAATGTTTCGGTTAGTGCCGTTTCTTTTCAGATGTATTACGTTGTGAAACACCCTTTTATGTGCAAAAGCAGATACGATGTATAAGGTAAGGTATTAGCATATTCTTAATGTTTATTTTCATAACCAACAACAATAAAATAGAGTAAGAACTATTGTATTTTCCATAAAAACATGTACATCTGTTTAGTGAGATAATTTTTAATAGGTTGTGTAAATAACATCGCTTTTTAATCAATTTTAATACCTGGAATATCAGCCCCTTCTCTGTTTTTGTCAGCACGTTTGGCGTTCCTGACCACTGCTTCAGTTTCATCCGATGATCCGTATGTTTTAATATTTTGCAAATTCTAAAAACAATATGAGTGATGATTAATTACGAAATATGAAAACTAATCAATTGTATCTTTAATATTTTTGTTTATGAATAAAGTATAATTATATCAGCATCATAGTTTTGGGAAAGTCAAACCACATAACAATTATAACAAAACTATATTACTTGAAACATGTTCCTGATTGTTTCCTTTGACGTTGTGTCCATATACAATTGAAACTTTGCGCCGGCCACCGGATTGCAGTCAAGTGTTAGAGAATAAACAACGGCGTGGTGCAGATACATATACTGGCCCTGTTATTACACACATTATATAAGTGATATGTTATTTTGTTATACGGTGTTATTGAAAAATGTATTTATAGTATTTATACACGGATGCATCTGAATAAGGTCATATAATACGTAGCAAGTGGAATACAAAAGCGTCAAATATATAAATGAAACATGAAAAATTAGTCATGTATATTGAAATGCCGTCTTATAAGCAAACCCGTTCTTCCAAAGAAAACAAAAACAAGACGTTGATGACCCACTATCTCACACATATATACATGCTGATTTTTTTTATTTATATGACTTTATTGTGTTTTAATCTCGTCAAATAACGTTATGCATAATGAACTTACCGCAGTCTGAACCATATTTGGCCGGTTTTGTCGCATGTTTAGTACACAACCAGGTATATCTATTGCCCCTTCTGCTTCGCCCTCTTTCGTGAGAATATCTATAGCAATGTAGGTTCCTGTGCGTCCAACGCCTGCACTGTTATCGTCATCGAATATATCATTATACAAATTACCATTCTGCACATGTATATATTAGTCCCATACATGAAATAGTTCTATTTAAAAAAATGACACCATGATAAAATACTAAAATACTGACATACTTATCAGATATTAAATAATTAATTCAACACATACACATAAAGTAAAAGTCCGTCATTGGCAAAGTGCTTTTCAGATCGCTTCGTCGATTTGATTTGTTTTACTTCGTCGGATGTTGATACTTACTGCACTAATCAAACACATGGTAACCGAATGCTACAATCAGCCACATCTTCCCATATAAACGCATTCGCATCTCGCTAATTTCTACCCTAATTATATTTATCAGCTTAAGTACCTGCAATGCACGATGATTGGTCCCCCAAGTGTTGCTGGAGCACGTATGACGTTCTGCCTGAACTCGATGATTGACGTAACGTCCTCCGGAACATCCTTGTCTGGCCACGATGTGAAATGTAACTGCGTTAACGTTCGCGCTTGTCTATCCTGAAAGTCAATGTCATGTATCAAATAAACGTTACATACTTTAAAGCTGATATTTTAAATGCGCTTCTATATCATTGTATCACTTTTGAAAGACTGTGGCTATTTTTCAAAATATACTTTTAATTTAATTTAAATTATATGTATATCTTTAATGAAAACTGCAGATAAACATGTTCTCCATTGTGTAGTTTATAAACATGGATATTAAAAATAGTGTACCTTAACAAAAGCGAATGACCGTCGTGTAAATTGTGCATACTCGTCCTCACTTGTACATGAAACTCGGATACCACCGTACATTTGACTCGCACCAACATTGGGCCAATACTGTTCACATTTGTCTTTCTAAATGTATAAAAAATTCATAAAGAAATTTAAACTATCTATGTTTATCTATGTTTATAATACAAAATATAATACTTATTTAAACTTGCGATGATAAAAATGCTATGCAAAACTTAATATTATAAACATTTACCAAAATAAATAAACCAACTATACTTACCTCTTCCTCTACTAGATTTGTAACCATGACGATTATCTCCACGTTTTGTTGCCAAACCATTTTCCAGAATGCTCCAAAATCACCAAGTTGCTTAGACATTGGTCCTAAAACAGTATAGTCAACATGTGAAGTCTTGTACAGGGGTTAGATAATACTTAATTCGTCATTATGCTTATACCGATTTAGTATAATATCTTGTCTAAATAGATGTATCAAATAAAAAATTAACGATCAAGAATAATTCGAAACTTAAAGTCAATATCAAGGTAAATATTATAGAGCGAAATTAAATACGTTACCTAATGTTGCGATGTATTCGTTTCGCCTTTTGTAACCCTGACACCAGAAAACAAAAGTTAACATCATACAATATTAAATACAGCCAGTTTAGGCACTCGTATTGTGCACCGTATATTGGTGATTCATGAACAAAAGCAGCTTAATCGCATAGTACTCATTTTATTAGAATAATAACGGAATTAAACGAAACACAATGTGCATCTTGAACGTTTGATAAGGAAACTTGTCTTACATCAATGAAACTGGCATTTATGTAGTCAGTGTCTCCACCACGAACCTTCACCCTGTGGTCGTCATCTATAATTTATAATCAATCAGTTTTATGGTTATATCGACTATCTTGGCTGTACACTAGTATGCAATAGGGATTTACTCAATAAGTTTAAGAGACCGCCGTTTAAACCTTGCTTATTTCATGATCATGACCCATAACAGAATTATGAACACAGCATTAACATAAATTCGTCTTGATCAACACTTAAACAGTCTTGGTTGCAGATATTCATAGAGCATGCGGTCGAGCCGCCGATTGTCACATGACCACACACATACAAGACCGACAGACACATTAATATAACGTTTCACGCAAAGCATTGAGGTGAGGTTTTAAGACTGTTAATTCAAATATCGTGTATTGTTCTACGTACATGGATATATTCCTTTATATCTGTTTTTGGTGAGGTTCGCCTTCATCTGCGACACATTGTAGTCTCTCAGAAGACCGTATGGAAGTTTCTGGAACGTTATTCGAACGAAATAATGCAATTATTAAAACGAACTCAAACGTATACCCCGTAAAAAAACAATAAAGGGAACACTATACCGTAATCTTCAGAAGACAATTATGTTAACTTAATGTATATTACCAACACGGCCCATGTACGATTAAGTGCAAGTCTCTACAAGCTTTANCCGCCGATTGTCACATGACCACACACATACAAGACCGACAGACACATTAATATAACGGTTCACGCAAAGCATTGAGGTGAGGTTTTAAGACTGTTTATTCAAATATCATGTATTGTTCTACGTACATGGATATATTCCTTTATATCTGTTTTTGGTGAGGTTCGCCTTCATCTGCGACACATTGTAGTCTCTCAGAAGACCGTATGGAAGTTTCTGGAACGTTATTCGAACGAAATAAGGCAATTATTAAAACGAACTCAAACGTATACCCCGTAAAAAACAATAAAGGGAACACTATACCATCATCATCTGAAGACAATTATGTTTACTTAATGTATATTACCAATACTGCCCATGTAGAAATAAGTGTCAGTCTCTACAACCTTTACGGTACCCATACTTGAACATGGACATTAATTTACGACTTTAACACATACGCTAGCGATACAGATCGAGTACCAGTTAATTCCGGTCTTGTGCATGACGACTTCAACACGCTTCTGCACAATACCCTAATATACACACATATATAAAGGTGTAGTAAATTATTATAAAATGTATGATAAATTATATTCTTGCATTCATAGGATTATTAAAATGTAACAATTGAGGATTTTCAACACGATAGTGAATATAATTATTTATTTCACATACACGCGCCTTTTATTATTACCTTGAACTCGGCTTCATAGTAGTCCATGGTCTTGGACGAGACGAATTTCTTCAGTTCTGTAACCTTTATTTTCAGATTTTTCACTTTCTCGTCATTGTTGTAGTACACCCCTCCGTTCTCCTCAAATTCGATCGCATTTTGGCGGGCAATTGTGTCCCATTCGTCTAGGAATGAAACATTATACCTGGAGTTTTAGATTTGTTGTGTGTTGCACTGTTTATAATAGGTCATTTTTTTTGTTATTAAAACAATGCAGGCTTTCTATTCCCACTTGAATGGAATTAAGCTAACAATGATTCACGGAAAAAATAAGAGAACAATAAACGAATGCATGTGTAAACCAGTGCAAATACTAGAATGAAAGTGAGCTTTTTTATGCATGCAGTGTTTGCATGTAAAACAATTACACGTGAAATGTAAGCATATTTGTACAAACAAAGCCTTTACACAGACTGGACATACCAATCTCTAAACTGTCTTCAAGGCCCGTATCATTCCTATCGAATGATATGTTTGGCTGCATCTGGCTGTTACTGTAGGCAGGATTACGCATCGTGATGGTTGCGTTATGAACTTTAACCGAGGATGTGTTTTCATACACCGAACCTGTTTGCCCTTTAAGACAAATATAAGCATATTTGTATAATTAAAATAGATTGCAAGAATATGTGTGTAATAGCACAACACGCTCAATAGTCATTTGTAAACATCACAATTGATACAAAGACAAGCCATTTCTTGTTCTTGAATCGCGATGAAAACCGGTGTCACGTTCTGACATTTTAAATGATGTGTAACATTCCTATAAACTGCTTACCAGTTCGTACAACCGAGGCATAGACCGGTGCAGATGGACTTTCTACATAGATTGAAGTTTCTTGTACGCCGTCATGCTTTGGTTGTCGATGTCTATTAACGAATTGAACAGTTATTTTCAGTAAGTTGTAATGTTGCTTCGTAAAAATGCATATAGCAAACTTGACATGAAAGAAACATTATCAGAATAGAAATTATTTATAATATCTGGACGTTTCGCATACACACCTTCTACGAAGATAAATAAATACAGCCACGGATACAACAACAACAACTATTACAGCAGCAGCAACGCCTCCTCCGATTGCAGCTGATGGTACGGTATCTTTACTGCTTTCTTGCTTCAGAGCTACTAGAACAATCATTTTAATACCGTATAAAAACATTAAGTTTCGATTTAAAGTATGATAAAGTATTTTAGTTCGAGTTCCATTACAATATATTTAGTTTAGACCACAGAAGCACCAAGGCATGATGCATATTACAGTCGTGCATTCCATCATGTAGGGTTCGAAATTAAAAGTATGTTGTTCACACCTAAAATCATAAAAAATATACATTGATTATTGCTTAATATAACAACGATACGATATACTTCGACACAATGTCGCATACTTTACCTTGCATGCAATCGACTCCTGTAAATCCAGCACTGCAGCCAAATAGGCAGTTTCCTGTTTCGTTGGAGCATCGGGGGTCGAAATCTTTTCGAGCACAATTTGAAGGACATTGCTTTTCACATGACGGTCCAATAAAGTCCGAAATGCACGCACTCATACATGTCCCATTAATATGGCATGATGCATTAACGCAATTATCACTACAAGTCAGAGAACATTCATTTCCATATTGACTTGTAGAAGGGCATGCCAAACACTTTCCACTATTCTGCTCGCATATTGAGCAATTGGCTTTGCACTTTGACTCGCATGTTGAATTCCAAAACCCGCTTACACAACCGTGTATGCAATGTTCTGTAGAATTACTGCATTGATCGCCAATGCACGATTGAGAACACGGCGTACAAGGTTCGTCTAATTGAGGAGAATTCCAAAATCCGCTACGACACCCATATTCGCATTCCCCAGTAGAGTTATTACATTTACCACCATTACACTTTGTAGAACATGGAGAACAGTATCCGTGTAATTTGGGATAATACCCACCAGTGCAATTCGAGCATCTATAATCGTTTGTATTCGATCCATTACAAAGAACACAATTCGAATCAGTGTCGGTACATTGAAATTGACACCCGGTACCATAGAAACCATTTTCGCATCCCTTTGTACAATGTGAAATCGATGTACATAAAGAATTCTTGCAAGTGCTGCTACAGGGGCAACATGTTTGGGCCTGTGGATAGTACGAATTGTTTCGACATGTATTGCATTGTGGAGAATCACACAAATTAGTCAGACACTGACAAGCTTGGCCTCCAAAACCGATCTTGCAATCCGAACATTCATTTAACGAAGTACATGCTTTACAATTATTCGGACACTTATTTTCGCAGGTTTTCCCGAAAAAACCAATCGTGCACGCAGAACAATAATCCAATGATAAGCATGCTGTACAATTGTGTCGACAAAGATCATTACACATTTTCCCATAAAACCCATTTTTGCAAGTTTGACATTGTGTTGAGTTCGTACATGTAAAGCAGTTTTCTAGACATTGTATTTCACAAGACCATCCAAAGGTACCTGGTCGACAGCACTGATCACCATAAAATCCTTCTTTGCAACCAAATTTACACTGGCCTTCGGCTTGTAAGCATGTCTTGTTATAACATCCATCTGAACATATGCCGTTGCAGTACTTATAGCGGTACCCGTCTACACACGAATCACATTCTCCGTAGTAATTACATGAATTAGTCGAACACCTGTTGCAAAATGTCCACTGACATGAACCTGTAATACACAATGTCGTCTTAAATTAGAATAAAACGCATTATTGTCTTCAGAAGAAAATAAAATGTTAAATCCCTAATTAAAAACAGAAAATCAAGCACGTCACTCAATCGAAATTTAGTATTACCTTGCATAAGAAGTATTATCAAAAGGTATATAAAATATGTTGGCTGCATATTATTGTTGCATGTTCTTCCTGCAAAATAACGTACATTATTTTACAAACAAAATTGCAGTATCTGCCGACAAAAATTGAGAATGTAAAAATGTTGTTTCATCATAGGTGATTGTAGGTGATTTATCTATGCAGCATCGTTATTAAGTAGTATGAATAGTTTCTTGTTAAAATGTTATCGGGTGAATATACCAAGCTTAATCTTCTATTTTACTTGTTTTGAAGTAAAAATATAAATCTCTTACACGTCTACAATTATAAAAATGTAAAATATGTATAACTTTGAAGGACTCTTTTAACATAATTTGTGTTTCAGTCCAACGATTGCAATGCTTAATTTGCACAAAAAAATGCGTGACAATGCAGTTCCGTTGTTCATGAAAAATGAGGTATCGTGAAATTACACAAATTCTATATTGATTGACAAAATTCATAGTTGCATAACCGCTAATGCATCTTAATGTGTATTAATCTTATAAAAAACATTAACCATAACTAGATATATTTATTTAAATAAGTTGTTTTATGTAATTGTTTGTGTGTACATGACATTACATTTCTCGTCCCAGTGGTCTTATCCTGTTAATGCACGGCATGCTTATTTGAAACATATATTCCATCTGATAAAGAATTATGGTTACTAAGCGTCCATGTATTACTGCTTTTCCTAAACAAAAACGTAATAATCTTGGTCATAGACCCAAGCAGTTTAGTTGTAGTTTATCTACGCTGTTCTCAAGCAAACACCCTGTTATCAAACAATCATCCTGTGAACAAACAGTAAACATATGTTCAGTTACCCCTTTACAAAACAACTCAGTTTTGTTTATGCGTCGCTTCGATGACACGAAACATATATTCAAAGAACAGAAAATGCATCCTTGTATGCATTAACTTTTTGAATAGCATTCGAGTTTGTAATTGTATATTCCCCATTAGGGATAGCTTGTTTATACAACATCTTTGAAAGGCCGTAATAGGACATAATCAAGCGCATTATACTTATATATCTATAAATTTTCAATGTAGAGAATCGGAACAAGTTATCACCGGGACAAAATGGCCCGAAACCCCAATACGTCCTTGTACTTTTGCCTTATGACGAGTCGCGCTTTTGTTCGTGTGAATTATTTTTCGGTCAAATCTTATTTTTAATGACGAAAATTAAAATAAACAATCCATGTTTGCCTTTCATATAATCATTTTATTCGCTAAGTAAACAACATTTGCACACTTGAATTTCATTTATTGTGTTATTTAAAAAAAGAGCATAGTATGGTTTTCGTTGTTGAGAATTACACTTGAATATCGGAATATATTCCGATTTTAAGAACGAATCTGCTCAAATGAGCTCAGACATTATATACAAAAGGTATGCAAGTGATTCGAGAGTAAGGTGATATATCCACGTTTTCAGTTTAAACTATTATTTGGTCGCAAATATTTCTTCTGATATGTTAATGGTTATTTCAGTAGATATTGGTTATTCGTAATAGTTTACTGGGTATTTTATAAGTAATTGCATCTTATTAACGTTCCAACTTTTACTTTCACAATCAGATCTTCCCATGTGTTGCGTCTCTAATAACACAAACATACATTTGAATAAAAATCACTGCAAATATTAGTCAAGCTTTTAAAGACAAGCTTAAGAACTATATGCAGAGGCCATTGTATATTATATGTGATTTGAGAGTTGAAAGTTTATTTTAATGTATACACTCACTCTCACCACTTTCAAACATAGGCTTAAAACGTATTTCCTTATTGAGGCGCAAAATGAGTCTCACGCGTAGTAACATTTTCTGTCTTTCTCTTATCCAAAAGTAAAATACTCCATAAGTGTTGTAATGATTACTGCAGATTTAATTTCTGCAAACAAAAATATACATATTGCTTTTTCTAACTATTTATTTCGCAAGGAGGTGCAGGCTATTCTTCATAACAGTTGTGTGATTTTATATCCTATTGTGAACACTGGTCATGAACGTTGTTTTCTGTAATTATAATATTTGTGTATACAGCTACTTTCTGTCAATCGTAAACTATTTCAAACATAATATATTTCACGTTATTAAGCCCTGACTTTGTACAATAATCTACGCGGCTGTTCTTGTTAACTTCTTGTTATTTTTCGTGTTAATTAAGATATGGTAATTGTATGTGTGTGTATATGTGTGTGTATGTATGTGTGTGTATGCGTGCCTGCGTGTGAGTGTGTGCATATGGGAAAATGTAATCAACAAGAAATTTATATTCTTAAATACTTTCTGCAAATAAATAATTGTTCCTTGAGACCATTTCAATATTGAAAGAAAAAATAATAATATAAGAAAAGTCATGTTATGAACTTGCTTTTTATGACACTTCTATTACACTGTTACAGTACTCTTATGTCCGTCAAAGTCTTACTAATGTATAACAAATGTATAAATGTTCGCATGATAATGCAACAATGCATTATACATACATTGAAAATAAGATATCCATTGTTTGCATAACTTTGTACCAATGTGTTGTCTTAATGAGTAACCTTCGAAAAAATAAAGAGATAATTATAATTATACAAATGACATAAAGATTCTTTATTGGAATGGCATATAACTTGTTTCCGTTATTGTTTTGAATATAACGACTTGGAAGTATTTTTCTTTTTTATTCCGAAATTTGTTTAAATATTGACATTGATATTATCAAGTTTAGTTTCACTTCACTGGATAATTTACTTCCGCATATTTAAATGACTTAAACAAGTCGGAAAAATAAAATAAATATTTGGTTTTGTTTGTGATTAAATGAACGCTAAAAAATGAAATGTTAAATAAATATCAGACTAATATTGCAAAACTGATAATCACAATTTCTTCGTTTGTTTTGAAGAATTTTCAGTTGTAAAATGTATTCTTTAAAGTAAATTGGTTATTGCTCGCATTATTTCTTAAATTTAACGCCAATCACACTTTCACCAAAAGTCTTATCAAAACCATACACATATAGCAACTAGTTAGGTCGCCGTGGCGTAGTGGATATGGTGTCCGCCTAGCAACCGGGAGGTCTCGGGTTCGATCCCCACTGTAAGAGATCTCCCCCATAGAAACCAAGTACTGGTTCTTGTTCCAGGAAACAGCCTCGAGAGCGTTTCAAATAAGCCTTATAGTCTATCAGCCAGATGGGTTGGGGTGTACCACTCAGGGGGGCAAAACAACACATATCTTACTTGATTGTATACTCAATATAAAGAAACAAAATGTGTGATAACAATCTCAGTTGGGCAGCTATAAATTATTATTGAGCTGTTTCTATGGCAACCGTCAGGCTTTGACTAAATAGCTAGTTTAGCTAGTATAATTCTCAAATATTTCTTCAAAATTTGTTCTAGAAAAAAAAGTTCGGTGTTGATTATGAAGATTATGATTATTACCTAGTATGATCTGCAGTTAAATATGCAAATTAGTACATTTGCATATCTATGAATAGTAATGAGATTGCAAGAAAAGTTCCTAAAAACTAGCGAACCTCCAAAATAGTAGGGTCAATATACACTTTGACCCCCCAAAAATTGCCACAAAAGGTATTTTAACTGATCCTGGTAGGGTAGAAGGTCCTTAAAAACATGTCAAAAGTTTACCACAATCGGACCTCCGGAAAGTAGTTTTTTTCAAGATGGCCGCCAAGACGGCCGCCAAGACCTATTAATGATCATAACTATGTAACTATCCAATCAAATTTGATGAATTTGGTGTCTATACATAGGTTTCAAGGGGCAAAGAAAACATAATGATCATCAGAAATTGTTTCAGTTTAATATATTACACACAAATCTAACATGGCGTCGAAAATGGCCGCCAAGATGGCCGCCAAAACCTATTTATGATTATAACTATGTAATTATCAACTTAAATTTGATGAATGTGGTGTCTATACCCAGGTTTCAAGGGGCAAAGAACACATTAATATCATCAGACAAAGTGTTAGTTAGTTATGTTACACAGAAATCCAACATGGCGTCCAAAATGGCCGCCAAGATGGCCGCAAAGATGGTCGCCAAAACCTATTAATGATCATAACTATGTTACTATCCACTCAAATTTGACGATTTTGGTGTCTATACATAGGTTTCAGGGGGCAAAGAACACATTAAGATCATCAGACATTGTTTAAGTTTATTATATTACACACAAATCCAACACAGCGTCCAAAATGGCCGCCAAGATGGC
>VMBQ01004196.1:0-11642 GCA_007657795.1 Dreissena rostriformis | reverse complement strand
GAGTGTTTAGTTACATAGTTATGATCATTACTAGGTTTTGGTGGCCATCTTGGCGGCCATTGTTGACGCCATGTTGGATTTGTGTGTAATATAATAAACTTAAACAATGTCTGATGTTCTTAATGTGTTCTTTGTCCCTTGAAACATATGTATAGCCACCAAAATAATCAAATTTGAGTGGATATTTACATAGTTATGATCATTAATAGGTTTTGGCGGCCATCTTGGTGGCCATTTTAGACGCCATGTTGGATTTGTGTGTACTATTGTTAACTTAAACAATGTCTGATGATCTTTATGTGTTCTTTGCCCCTTGAAACGTAGGTATAGACATCAAATCCACCAAATTTGAGTGGATTGTTACATAGTTATGATCATTTATATGTTTTGGTGGATATCTTGGCGGCCATTTCGGACGCCATTTTGGATTTGGGTGTAATATAATAAACTTATACAATGTATGATGATCTAAATGTGTTCTTTGCCACTTAAAATCCATATATAGCCACCAAAATAATCAAATTTGAGTGGATATTTACATAGTTATGATCATTTATAGGTTTTGCCGGCCATCTTGGCGGCCATTTTCGACGCCATGATGAATTTGTGTGTACTATTGTACACTTTAACAATGTCTGATGATCTTTATGTGTTCTTTGCCCCTTGAAATCTAGGATCAAACACCAAATTCATCAAATTTGATTGTATAGTTACATAGTAATGATCATTAATAGGTATTGGCGGCCATCTTGGCGGCCATCTTAAAAAAAAAACTTTCCAAAGGTCCGCTTGTGGTAAATTTTGATATGTTTTAAAGAAGCTTCTATCCTACCAGGTTCAGTTAAAATATCTTTTGTGGCAATTTTTTGGTTGTTGAAGGTATTTTTTCATATATTGACCATACTATTCTTCAAGACAATATATAGAACAAAAAATCGATTGATGTCCCATCTTCAAAGGAGAAAAAAATACCAAAAGCTGCCAGTACCAGACTGTTATCAACCATTTTCATATGCTACTGGCATGCATCTTCCAAGATATATAGGTGTAGTTTTGTTCCCCTTACTGGTACACCCCACCTCAATTTTGGGTACTTGGCTGAAGGACTATTAGGCTTTCGATACAATCGAGCTAAAATAAATAGGTTTAAACTAACTATTTATATGGTTTTGTTATTCAATTTCTAATCTTCAAGTTATAAATCTTCAAAATTAATATATTTTTATGCTACCAAAATTAAAAAATTATGACGTCAACATCAAGCGCGTCTAATTAATATGATAATATAGCATTTACCGCGATATTTTAAATGTATATAAACTTAAACTAAATATATTGAAATATGTTTATACGAACTAGGTTTAATAACAGTCATGATAAACATAATTTAACACTAATACTTTACATTCAATAAATGCCTTAAATGATTTTTTTTTGTTTTACCACCAATTTCAGACTAACTTTGTACACCTCCATGTGTTTAAACCTGTGTTCGCTCATGCTTTTAGATCGCTTACAATATTGAAAAATCGTTCACGGATGATAATACCTTTCCGGATCATGACAAACACTACCGAAGCTTAAATACACTATACACAGTCAACAATATGAACACGTTGGGCTATCAACCATGATACGTCAATTGATCCGACAAAATGATTAAAAAAAAATTTGTTTTTCAAAGATCGATTACAACACTGCGTGGTGATACAGTTCGCAAGGTTACCATATTTAAATTTTACGAACCTCACTTAAAACATAATTCGCATGGAGAAAACTCTCCAAAATTTCTTTTTGTTGTTTCTCATAAAAAATCAGGATTATATATGAATGCTGAGGTAAAACATGTTTTCGGTTAAGGTTATTTCAATTTAATCCGAAGGTTGTGAAAATCCCAGGGTCTTCTTACTTTTGACTTTGCTAAAACATCATTGTTAAAAAGCCCTAATCTCATACGTTCATACGATTTGTATAATTTATCGAGAATATGCATTTAACGAACAACTACAAAATGACCTAAATCTTGAAATATGTCCTATAAATACACATCCTATGCCTTTCAGTCGATAAAAACATATACATATTTATATTATTATAATAATTATATTTATATATTCACGTTAAAAATGATATAGACCTCTATAGGTTTTGTAATAATACACCCTCCCTTTCCACCATTTTTTTTATGTAATTGCATGTTCTGGCATTAATTAAAATAAACGACTACATGTATACACGTTTCACCTCAACCTATTTCGTTTGTAACACCTGCATTCAAGTGTGTTATGGTTGAAAGCGCTTGGTGCGAATGGAATGTATACTTTACTCTTTGTAGCAATGAATGAGTTGTACTTGAGCAATTTACTCCAAATTAACTTTAGATATCGCTTGTGTGAAGTATTTGGTAATTGGAACGCCTATTATTATATACCATACCATACCATATTCTTTATTGTATACACGTTTATTTTTAAATACATACACTAAAATAAGGAATATACTACATGTTCACACAGATAATGTGCTTCACAAATTATGTTACTATTTCATATCAACAATGATTTCTTTCATTAAATAGCATAATTGTATTTAATCTATGTCATATTTGAACATATTAATCGCTCATAGAAACGCAAACTAAAATTGACGATCTTAACGTACTTGTGAGCAATCCAGAAAGTATTTCGTTTAAATTGGACACCATAGAATACATGCATGTATTCCTGTTCGTACTATGATAAACGCACGCTAATAAACAAGCACATTATACAATAGCATTTGAAATATGATATTGGATTTGGTCTACTTTTAAGATAACGTTTAATCCCATGGTTAAAGAACAAGAAAAGTTGAATATAAATGTACATTTTGTTAGCATGTAAATTCAATAAATAAATATGTTTTGATCAAAATATATTTAAATATATACTTACGTCAAACAAATAAGTTACACTCCGTCTACTGAACGCACTGTGCGGTTATCGGCGAACTCATTTGATATAAAACACGGTGAACTAGCTCAAGAAGATCTCCATCGTGTGTTTATCTCTTGAAACGTTAACACAAGTTTTTGTAAAGCACATTTAAACTATTAAATACGCTTTACAGCTTTGGTATGGAGAATGAGTATACAGGCCTTAATCAATCAGATGTGGTTTAAGTAGAAATGTTAAATTAGATTTTAGAAATTGACCAAAGTAATGTCAAACAAGCGTTTCAAAAATCACCATAATTTGCATTCGCCTCATCATCTATGAGTTTGTAGCTTTACGTGAAAGCCTTATTGAAATTTATATCGCATTGAATTGAACGACTGTCATAATTTACATAGTTTTAATTTCACTGAATACAAAAATTCCACAAGTTTAACAAGTCAGATAATAAATAGATCAAATATTAAATATAAAAACGAAATAACACTAATAATAATCAAAACTTTATCTTATCGTGTAACTTCTTTAAATCATGCACAGTGTCTTTAACCTTTTAAAAATCAAACACATTTGCTGTCGCTAGTTCGCTTACAATGACAAAAATACATTCTTCATTAGCTTAAGGATAATCAAAAATAGGCAAAAGATTTGATAAGATAGAAACGTTATTAGTTTGTTCATATAATATTGATTAAACATAAATCTTTATATCCTGATTTGAAACCTAATACTCTTATTATATAAACTGTGTGTATTAAACATAATCATTAATGCACATATTTATCATAACATAAGTCGATTTGAATGCGTTCATTTCATTATTATGGTTAGTGTTTCAAAACAAGAAACAAACGAAGCTGTATGTACAATATAATCATGTTTAAGTAACCAGAAATTTATCCCAGAATAATATTCCTGCAATTAATTCGATCGATCTATACTTACGATTGCATGCTCTTGCCAGCCTCACGTTCGTGTATAACAATCAGTGTTAGCCCGTGAATTGGAGTCGTTTATAAATATTATAAAGGCTGAGATACTTCCTTGTTGGTGATATAGACAGACACTTCAGACGCCTGATAGGCTTCCCACGCTTAACAATATTATCACTTTGTGCTATCAAGCATGATACGCTTATTGTTCCGACCAAGCTTTCAAAAGAAAAATATGAAACACTTTATATATCCAATACCAAAGATGTAGGCTATCAACGTTTACAATGTTTAAAATGAAACAAAATCAACTTAACATGCGGTTTGAATTGAGTAGACGCTTGAATCAATAAAATAATTTACCTCCAACACACATGTTATATAAAACCCGCGTAAATGCCCCAACTGACAATCATTTTCGTCGCTTGCTTACATTTCAAACAGAAACCGTGATGTTTGTGAAATATTTTAAGGTGTAATGCTTTTGACATTATTCATAACGGCATGACAACGGAGGAAGAGGGTGTTTAGGTAATCTGATGCTATTCTAAAGTCTAAATTACTCGTGACCACGTTTTAAAGGGACATTTTCATCACTACTACTAAAGTTTGTTTGTAAATGCTTTAACTGACATATTTAACAATTTGAACGGAATGATAAAAGTAAAATTATCATACAAATAAAGAATGAAAGAAGCAATATTAGCGAACCTAAAATTAAAGCATTCATTCCTTGCGTAAACAGCAACATCACTGAGAATTATTCAAGCATTTCGTGTCTTTTCTAGATTTAATGTCCAATGATAATAAGTTATAAAAGAGAAAAAAAAAGTATTTAATAAGTGTCTACGTTTTTAAGCGTTTTTTCACTCATTAGTGTATATACATTGTTTTAACCTATGACAAAACACAATTTGGAAAATCATTAGCTCGTCAATCCGCCAACAGATCCTTTCAAGAACTCAAAACATTGTTTAAATTCTCATTGCATTAATGTATAGCTATTTGCAAAGATTTTTCTGACCACATGCAAACTTGTAGCCCCCGCCCCCCTAACAAAAAATGACTCGAAATCCGTCTTTTAAACACGTTACGTTACATGTCGAAATAATCGTAAACACATAATGTAGCTGACAATATCATAATCCGAAGTATTGCTGGGATGCAAATGGAACCTCAAATAATGACAGGGAGCTTGAGAGAGGGGATCGAAGGGTAAGAACGTTAAGTGTTATTGCCCTTAGGTCAATTTGATTGTGCTAATCGTATTTTGTACTTTGATTTAAATGTATTTAAGTAAAAATTTGTATATTAATAGCGAAAATTGAGATGCAGTACAGAGTTCAAGAACCACATCATATGAGTACTATTAGAGTTATTGTATTGATTTGATACATTCCTTTTTTTCGAAAATAAAAATAATATAATGATATTTAAGATTAAATTCCGAGTAAAATGACCATAAATCTCTCTTCAGTTATTACAGTTATTGCCGTTTGCAAATATTTTATTTGCTAAGCTAAGATTAATAATTGGTAAAAAGCGATATTAAAAATAAGTAACGCGAAAAAAGTCTATAACTTTTTCTAAAGTATGATTGGAGTAATTGCTCTTGTTTAACTCTTTGTGAAAAAACATTACTTATTTTTTTTTTATGCAAAGCGTTACTCGAAAAGTATTTAATTTAAAATGTGTAATCAACTGGACTGCTACTTGAATTTATATAACGTGCAATCCCGTAGTTATATAACATGTTATGATGAGTATGAATGGAACTTGTGTAAACATGTGAATTTAGTACATAAATATATTAAAATAGAAATATATTGAAATGTAAACTTACGCCAAACAAAATAATTCGACTACGTCGGTAATTATTGCTATCAAACACGTTTAAGTGCCACCATAATTACTTCCTTGTTTGTTTATCTCTTGAAACGTAAACACACCTTTTAGTAAAGCTCAATACAAATATCTAATACGCTTTACAACTATTGTTTAAAGGCTGATCACCGAGCCCTTAATCAATTAGATGTGATTAAAGTTGTAAACGTTAAATTAAATTCAGTAATGGACCAAATAAGTATTAACATTGCGACGTTCAACGGTTGTGATAATTAAAAAAAGTGTTAACCAAGTACACATAGTTTTACATTCATAAAACTAGATGATATTAAATAAACTGATTGGAATAATATTTATAAATAACCTGCTTGAAATAACAATATTGCCTCATTATCAAACTACATGGTTCGCCTTTTAAATGCATTACTTTTGAGTCAGTTTTAAAATTGTCTGTAGACGCTGTTCAGCTATTTATAACTTTGTGTTGTTGTTGAAGAATAAGAACAAGGAAAAAACTAACGCATTTGTTTACACTTCGAGAGTCCACTCGATAATAAGCACTTATATGTAAGTAACAATGTGTTTCCATTGTGTATTATTGTAAGGAAGCGGTAAGAGCATCCGCCTTTCACGCGGAGAACCCTGCTTTAAACGCTATACTTCAATGTGTTCTTAGGTATTTCAAGTTGTAGAGCCATCAATCGATAAATTCATTGCAATTAGATTACAGTTATGTTTCATAAACTATAAGAATACAATTGAACATAAACGTTCCAAAATCACAATTATCCACCTATTACCAAAAAGTCAGTCAATTTTAACAAAGCTTTCCTAAAACAAGTTGTTTATCATTTACTACAATTGATGGGTATCAAAGTTCTGTGATTGCTAACAAGTGTTTTGACCTCCCCATAATTTGCAATCGCCTTACCTTCTGTGACGAGGAAGCTCTAACGTGAGAGCCTTGTGTTATCAAAAATCGTGTTTATTCCCACGCTTTTCACCTTTGACATAGTTTCACTTCACTGGATATCAAACTTGCAATAGTTTAACAAGTCAGATAAAACAAATAACTAATGTTAAATATCGAAATTTAAGTGCACTCATTTGTTTTTGTGACGTGTTCTTCAAAGAATTCGCAGTGTCTTTAATATTTCTGCTATCAGGCTCCTTTGATTTCGCAATTTCGCGACTACTGAAGAAAACACAAGGAGGATGTATAGTACAACATATGGAAGCTACAACTAACATATTTAACATTAGGTTTAGGATAAAAAAAAATGATGATCGGATTTATCTAGATAGTATAGATATTGTTTGGTTTATATAATATTGATTAAATATTAACCTGTCTGTCATGTTTTATCATACAATTAGTTTATTATAATGTGTAAATTAAACATAATAATTAATACACGTGTTTATCGAAACAGTTGTCGATTTAAATGCGTTAATTATATATTTTAATAGTGTTTTATAACAAGAAACACGAGAAGCTTTATTTGCTATTGACTCGGGTTTCAGTCACCAGACAATTAGTCCCTAAATAACATGCCATTAATAAATACGGAATATCTGTACTTACGATTGCATGCCTTTGTCAGCTCCACGTTTGTTTATAGCAACCGGTGTTAGCCCGTGAATTTAGGTCGCTCATAAATATAATAAAGACTGTGCTACTTCCTTGTTTGTGATCACGAAAAACACTTCAGACGCTTGATACGCTCCACACTCTTATGAATATCAGCTCTTTGTGCTTTCAAGTATTGCACAGGTATTGATCTGACCAAATATTTAAAAGAAAAGTAGTACACACTTTATAAACCCAATACCAAAACTGTGTACTGATTCATGTGTGCACAATTAACAATGTTTAAATGAACAAATTGTAAATATACTAACTACGCAGTTTAAATAAGGTAAACGCTTGAATAAATAACTTATTTTACCTCTCTTAAACATACCCCGATTAAATATCCGAAATGACAAGCTTTTTATACTTCAGCCTTAACCGAACAAAAACCTTAATGTCGGTGAAGTATTGTACAGTTAAATGCTTTAGCATACTTCATAACGACATGACATCGGAGACATTTGTTTTCCTCATTTGAGCATTACATTCTTAAGTTTAAATTACTGTTGAACGCGTTTTAGAGGGACTTGTTTACAGCTATTGATAAAAGTTGTCTGTAAATGGCTTAAACTGATTTTAAAAACGAAACTCAATAGCAATATCTAATTTTTATAAACATAAATAAAAAATGGACAGTAAGCAAATAACCGAAAGAAAATTTATTGCATTCCTGCCTTTGAGAAAATCCTAAAATTAAACAAACTGATTTCAATAAGTATATACGTTCTAACCGTATTTCACTCACTAGTGTATATTGATTTAATTGGTAAGCCGAAGACAAAAACAAGTAGGAAAATTATTATTTCGTCAATCTGTAAGGAGTACTTTCAATAACTAATTGTCATATATAAACTCAAAATTACATTAATTTAGAACTCGTTGTCAAGATTCTCTTTACCACGATATGAAATCTCGTAGCNAATTGATAGTACAATTAAGTTTTGTTATGGTTTAGTAAATAATTTTTAATTCTATTCAACGGAAGAAAAGAAAATTCATAATAATTATGTGATCGCAACATGTTTCCGTTTCAACAATAACCAGAATGATAATTTGTTTTGCTGTATGTTGTCGGTTTTGGTTAAAGATTCAATCATTTGTATATCATCGGAAGCAGGAAAAATTCTCCAACAATATTGTGTTTAAAGGCCTAAAATATGTTTGATGTTGTTTGACACCAAATTTTATGACAAAAAAATGAGATTCTAGCGTTCAGAGTTGTGTATTGTATTGCATAAATGACCACCAAACATATATTATATTAAGTAACATTATTTTAAACGTATCCATCTACATTATTTTGAGTTAATATACTCATCACACAAACGACAGAACACAATACACATTCATATCTTTTGTAACAGTAATTAACTGCAACGAGTTATATGACATTTTTGGGGCTTATAACATAGAAAGGATATAACTCGTGCACTTATACTGAGGTAAATTCTCAATTCCAAGTGACTTTGAGAGTATACGTTTAGGACAGTTTTGTTATGAGTATTCAAGTGTGTCGAGTGCTTTTGTCATGTTTTAAATGTGTTATTGTTGCATAATTGGTCACTAAACATACAGTTTCTGGTAGTGATGATACAATTTATTTTCTGCAGATGCATTTACTGTTTATCGTTTTATTTGCTTTTATCAGGTCCTTGTCTAATTTCCTTCCACATAAAATTTGTGAAGAGGGTTCTGAAAATTAAGAGCTGATAACATACAATAAAAATCATTCAAGTGCTTTATCAAGTTCACTTTTGTTATTTTTTTTCCTAGTTGATTCAAGCATATGTTTATATTATGACAACATCCATTTGAATTGCTATACTACCTCTTCATTAACATTTAATATTCGCAAGAGACGTGCACGTATACATTTTAAAATATACTAATCGAAGAGTTTCATTAAACCATGACACAATTTGTGATTTTAAACACTACTCTAAGTTCAATATATAAATTACTGTTAATTGTTACAAAATATTTTCTCTTACACAAATTTTTAATTAATTCGATTCAGTTATCATCTCTGTTGACCTGAAATCTTAAAACCGTTAAAAAAATACATTGTTATTATTAAGCATCGGTGACGCTAAACAAAGCGGGTTTTAATGATGAACCACCGTCACTTTTTTAGTTAAAGTAATCAATATAAATCAAAATATTATAAAAAAAAGCAATAAAGAGGTACCACGTATGACGATAGCATCTTATTTTTTCGGAACGACATAGACAAATAATATGCTACTTAAAGCAATACCATTCTATCAGTTATGCGCACTAACGGTATATATGGACATCTGGGTATACTAATAACAAAACAAATCGCTGTCAACGTTCATTTGTATAATTGTATCAAATGTATAAGTACATACCAACGGAAATTCCCATTGTTTTACATCAATTTCGTGTTAAAACATCAAATTCAAAGACTGGTGACAACACTTGAAAGAGAATGTCACGAAAATCGATTTCAGAATGTTTTGTAAACTTTAGGCATGGGATTTTGGTTTTCAACGCCCGGAAGTCCTTTGGAAAAGGTCTGTTTATACAAGACTCTTACGCCGTTCCGCTCGCATCTGTCCTTCGAAGCCCGTGCACTTAAGCGCGACCACAAACTTACATCGACTTGGGTTGCTGGTGGTAACATCTACGGGTTAATGGTAGCCATGAACGGAAAGTCCAGATCAAAGACCTCGTTGCCATTGATGCCATCCGCAATGATGTGGAACCGTCGTATCCTCCCCCGGCTCTTCCATAAACCATCACACACCCCTATTCTGGTACCGAACGTGTCAATGACGAACTTAGTTTTGACTTCAACATGTAAACATCACTGCTCGATCGTGCTACTTCTTAACCCTGTCCTAAGTACGCAGTAAATTACTAAAATATATCGTCCTGATTTTATAAAGACCACATATTTCCACTAGTAATTAGCAAATTCCCTAATAATTTATTACTTAAACACAGTATAACATTTATGTATTTTATGCAATCAACTATTGTTTCTATCTACAAACACGACAAGTCATGTAAGCGCTTTTAATTTACGTCATCATGCAATGTTAAGTACACAAATAATTCAGTTAAACACGACTTTGATATTTGGTCATTTAACCGGATGACTGCGTGTGTGCATTAACAATAATAGCCAGAGGCTCTGAAAAGCACTGAATTTATCAAACAAAAATTGTCCATTCAGTAACATTGGGGCTTTCGTATTGGTATAAATTCGAAATATGTCTGCGCGTTGAAATCTGTCGGTCACGCGCACCATGTTTACCGCCAATGCAATCATTGTGTACTACCTGTGAAACTAACTGCGCTAACAGTATTTATTCCGAATGTCTATCGATATATTGTTTGTTTAAACACTCAGATATTGATGATTAAAAGTAATGCTGTTTGTAATTTCACTGATTGGCTATTAATACCCCTGTGGTTTGACAATGAAAATAAGCTCCTTCACGAAACGCACGATTCAGAATATAATCCGAAGTACTTTATGGAAGTTTTCCATCGTAGAGTATTGAGTTGTTGTAGTTTGTTTCTAACATGAACGCCGTTTGATTGTCTTTTCCGTTAGCACTGATTGAAAATTTACAATTGTATTTATTGTACTTTTTTGTATATTTTTCTTTTTTCGTCTTTTCTTTTTGGTCTGCTATACAAACTAGCTTTAATTGTCTTTTTTTATAATGCTTAATGTACCAGATTGCTCCACTTGTGTTGTTTTCCCACACTCGGTCTCTTGCTCTTATTTAAAGGTCCCCATTATGTTGAAAGTTTTACTTAGTGTGTATCTTTACCCACATAGATGATTGGCATAACGCAATATCGATCAACAATTGGGCTTGTATATATATTTGTAGCGATATCTTACAACTTACAATAAACATATGCATCCATGGAAATACTTGTATCGTAACATAATCTATTTTCAGTTTTGCACCAAAGAGGTTGCATCTGTTCAGGGGGCGTTATATTTATAACATGTACGCGTGGTTTCACTGTATAAACGTGCTAAAAGAAGTACAAAATGTATAAAATTATCAGCACAGTCCTTTTACATTGGCCGTTTTTAACTCAATTACTTTACCTTTCCTTGTGGACGACATTGCATGTACTCTATCCATCATTACATGTACTATCCACTCAAATTTGACGATTTTGGTGTCTATACATAGGTTTCAGGGGGCATAGAACACATTAAAATCATCAGACATTTGTATACGCCCGTATAAAATACGGGACGTATTATGTGAAACCCCTTGGCGGGCGGCGGGCGGGCGGCGGGCG
>VMBQ01004195.1:61780-84556 GCA_007657795.1 Dreissena rostriformis | reverse complement strand
TTATTTTGTAATGACCAGTTACTCCTATATTCTCCAATCGTGTCCATATTCAACTTAATACGATGTTTAATTGTAAAACACAAATCGTACAAGAAAGGTTAATATCAAAAAAACATTCGAGTGTTCTTCGCATTTTCCTTTGTTATATATTAAATTTAAGTAAAGAAACTCCGAAGTTTTGGTATGGCTTATGTTTTCAAATGTTTATGATGATACATCTCTGGTCAAGACCAACGAATAAAGCTGTCTCGACACACTTCGCCTTTTTAAAGTGATGTAAAGTTGTAACCCCGAAGATACTGATAAGTTCCAAATTTTCATCGACACACAAAGATTCGTTCTTGCACACACTAGATCTGAGTGTTTCTACAATCTTCGGCAAAAATGCATCTCAGTTGTGAGCCATGATATGTGTGACCTACTAAAATGATCATACAAAATCCGTTAAGAATATGGCCCAATAGTTGTGGGTGCTTGTGTGTTCAAGTGAAATAACGTCATTTAATATAATTAATTTATTAAGGATATATTGACTTCACAACAGATGAATGTACATTGGAAAACTCATGTTTGGAGAAGAATATACAAACAACAAATACAACTATATTCATACCAGTTTTGCGTTTTTCTAAATTTTGTTAATATTTTTGTATAAAATCAAACACGTTCACAAAAACAACTGGTATGAAATCTTTCAAAAGAACTGTATATAGCATGATACATTCCAATTACAAGCTGATCTCTATAGTTAGTGACACTATGTATGTATACGCAGTTAAAAAGATAATTAAGAATGAATAGGCCTGAGACTTAGTATTGTGACGTCATACAGTATAAATTGAGGTATATAATTCCCTTTTTCCAAGCTCGAATTGCTGCTGTCTGTTGGGTTTAAGATTTCAATGTTAACAGTCTTAAGGCGCGTTTTATCTTATCTCTCTGTATAAGAGAGATCCGGTTTAGTACCTATAATACCGGTATTGAGACGTTCCGACCCGATCATTTCGTCGAGGCAGGTAATCAAACCGATCAAACTGACGCGGCATCTCATCATAACGTCGAGGCAGATCATCAATCCGACCCAGCTGACGCAGACGCTCATCATCATGCGACGGAGGATCGAATCGGCCGTTGTAAAATTGCGGTTGTTCTGCATATCGATCGACTTGACGTGTTGGTTCTTCCGATCGTAATGGCGAATAAATAAGGTCGTTGGTGCGTTGCTGGTCATATCGACCTTCGATGCCACGTGGCAGATCATATTGGCCATGGAAGTGAGGTTACGGTTCCAAACGGTCGATGGGTCCTGGTTGCAGTTCAAAACGGTCATTTAGACGTTGCAGCGGTTTGTGACGGTCGTTCAATCTGTGCGATTGTTCCGTGGTTCGGTAATCAGGTCGAGGATAATTACTAAAACTTTCGTAACGACGTTATGCATCGTCCCTTCGGAATCGGTCGTCAACATAAGGTTATGCGTCGAAACGACTTGTTTGGTACAGTCTATTACCTCGTCGATCAAAATTTTCATACCGGTCTTTGCTAACTCCGAAATCGTCAAAAGACCTCTGAACGCAAAAAAAGAGCTTGTACAAGAGGAATGCATGACGTCATCAGCAATGGATACGGCAACTATTGGGCGGTAGAATTACGGTTTATACAAAGCAACTTTTGAAAGTATTTTAAATTATAGCGTATTAATATAATATTTATTTAATTTACAGAAGCTATAAATTTGACAAATGAATGCATTTGATATACCTGTTTCGACTTTCAAATATATCAAAGCGTTCATTCGACGTGGGTCGTTCCGTCATCCTGGACATCCTATCATCCGGGTACATATTCGGCTTGCTGTGCCCGGTGAGTAGTAAGAGGACTGGGCACGTAACTCCTGCGGGTAACTGGGCTCATAAATTGGCTTTCCTGTCATAGGGTACTGGACCTAGTAAACATACGACCTTTTGAGCATATTATTTCATGTCAATGTGACAGAAATAATGTTCTAAAGCAATTTTGATGCATGACCTCGAAAATAAAATATTTTTAATCTCGTTTAACTATAAAATTCGAGGAAATATACAACGTCAGAGTAAACTTTACACTGTAAAACACATTTTGAATAAGTAATGGTAAAAGTTATATATGTCAAGCTTAAAGTAACATTAAAGTAACATTAATACTCAAACATCAACGGAAATTTCTGAAACTAATTCGTAAAATAAAGTTACCTGATAAAAAATCAATGTTCCTTATAGTAAAAGCCAAAATTTCAAATTAAGATGTTTTCTGGTAACATGGATGTTTGTAGATATAAACTGCTCGTTTTTAAATTTTCGTGTACACAATTTATTCCATTTTAATGTCCCGCGCTGATATCTATCCATACGACACATAAACACTAAAATGGTACCATGTAAGTGTGCATGTGTCGTGTGAATAGATATAGTCGCGGGGTTATAAAATGGAATTAATTGTGTTCACGAAAAATTAAAAACGAGCATTTTATATCTACAAACATCCTTGTTTGTTTGTTCCATACTTATTATCGAAATAGTTCATAATAATATGTTTATATGATATTGATTAAAGCCTCTATAATGCTAAAAAATCAACGACAATTTCTTAATATATTAATAAAATAAAGTTAACATATAAATGATCAGTGTTCCTTATAGCAATAGCCAAAAATTCAACGGCAGATGTGCTCTGGTAACATAGATTGTAGATACAAAATGCTCGTTTTTATTTATTTGTGACACAGTTAATTCCATTTTAATTTCACGCAAATATATCTATTCATGCGACACACAAACACTTAAATGGTACAATTTTAGTGTTCATGTGTCAATAAAAACGAGCATTTTGTATCTACAAAAATCTATGTTACCAGAGCACATCTAACTTGATTTTTTTTAGTAGTAATGGGGCTTTAATTTGATAACTAACATGTAATTTTGTTGAGAATGTTGGATACATCTGTCTAAGAAATGTCTATATCAGGCATGTCGACGTCTCTCAAACATTTGTCTATGGTCATGCTCGCTATATCTTATGTTTTAATGTCTCGTTTCTCATAAAAAAAGTGCAATTCAGTTGAACACTCATAACGGCGCTCACGTGGTAGCCGCGCTATAAAAAATAGAAATGGATCCACGTGTTTTTAATTGATCGTGCGATTTAAAACCACATTTCCGAAACGCGTATCGTATCTGATCTAATTTGACGTTGCACCAATCGCTCATTTGTAAGCACGCTTTCAAATATTTTCCGTAATCACTTTCGATAGTTTTTTATCTCGATTTTTTCCAAAACCAAACCAAATACATGTGGGCAATTTATTTTGACGGACTTGTTTCAACCTTCCCATGAATCAATCTTGAACGTCTAACTACTGATTCGGTTTACACAATTGTATGTTTTTATTGACCCGACCAACCCTCTTTTTTGGTCGCGGTTGCGACCCTAAACTTTCATTTGGTTTTCCTCGTTGCGTGTTAAAACCATTTTTAGAATTCACTAAAATAAATATAAAGTTTGCGATAATTTGTCTGCATTGGATCATATTTGCGTAATTAATGTTAAATCAATTCAAATTACCGAAAGAAAGATTGTTTAATACAAATTTCGAAGATTTCTGTAGGTCATTGCAAATTCTGATTAAAACAGCTAACGATAAAAATGTTAAGCCGACCTACCTACCCTACATTTTTGATGACTTATTCATCGAATCAATAAAGCTAGGACGTAGTTGTCTACCTTTTGATTTTATGGTCTTAATAATTATTACATACTTTCGATTATTCTATTATCAGTTTGTTATGCTCTCCCAAATTTATTGGGGGAGCATCAAATCACCGCTTCGTCTGTCCGTGCGTGCGTCCGTCCGGAAATTTGTCCGGGCTATTTCTCAGCAACTAATGACCGGAATTCAATGAACCTTTATGGGAAGCTTCAATACCAAGAGGAGATGTGCATATTATCAGCGGGTTCTGGTCGGATGATTTTTCACAGAGTTATGGCCCTTTGAAATTTTCCATTGTACATATAGTGCAATTCTTGTCCGGGCTATTTCTCAGCAACTAATGACCGGAATTCAATGAAACTTTATGGGAAGCTTTACTACCAACAGGAGATGTGCTTATTATCAGCAAGTTCTGGTCGGATGATTTTTCACAGAGTTATGGCCCTTTGAAATTTTCCATGGTACATATAGTGCAATTCTTGTCCTAGCTATTTCTCAGGAACTTATTACGGGAATTCAATGAAACCTCATGGGAAGCTTCACTACCAACAGGAAATGTGCATATTATCAGCCGGTTATGGTCGGATGATTTTTCACAGAGTAATGGCCCTTTGAAATTTTCCATTGAACATATAGTGCAATTCTTGTCCGAGCTATTTCTTAGCAACTTATTACGGGAATTCAATGAAACTTTATGGGAAGCTTCACTACCAACAGGAGATGTGCATATTATCAGCCGGTTATGGTCGGATGATTTTTCACAGAGTTATGGCCCTTTGAAATTTTCCATTGTACATATAGTGCAATTCTTGTCCGAGCTATTTCTCAGCAACTTATTACGGGAATTCAATGAAACTTTATGGGAAGCTTCACTACCAACAGGAGATGTGCATATTATCAGCCGGTTATGGTCAAATGATTTTTCACAGAGTTATGGCCCTTTGAAATTTTCTATAAACTGTACATATAGTGCAATTCTTGTCCGGGCTATTTCTCTCCAACTACTGACTCGAATTCAATGAAGCTTTATGGGAAGCTTAACTACCTTGAGGAGATGCGCATGTTATTAGTGGGTTTTCGTTAGATGATTTATTTAGAGAGTTATGGCCCTTTGAAATTTTTAAGTTGCTAAACCATCCATCGTATTATTTTGTCCAAAGTTATGCCCCTTAAGACGTTTCCTTGTATCTGAATATATAGTGCAATATTGTGACAAAAAAACCTTTGGGGAGCATCACCCGTCTCCGACGGTTTCTTGTTCTAATTTACTCTGCAAAATCCGAAGAAACAATCTATTTATGTTGAGTTATGTAAGTGTATTTATTTATACGTGTAAGGTTATTAAATATGCTTATTTATGTATTTTTATCTCCATGCTGTAGTGTAAGCTTATTAATTTTGCTAAGTTATTTATTTATATATCCGCGCTAGGTGGTACATTGTTAAATTTGCTACTATATGTATTTAAATCTCCGTGCTGTATTGTTAGTTAATTAAATGTGTTTCTTTTATGTATTCATATCCCTTTGCTAGTATTAGCTAATTAAATTTGATACTGTATGTATAAATATATCCGTGCTGAAGTGTCAGCTAATTCAATTTACCACTGTATGTATTATATATCCGTGTTATAGTGTTAGCAAATTTGATTTGCTACTGTATGTATTATATCTCCGTGTTATAGTGTTAGCTAAATCAATTTGCCACTGTATGTATTATATCTCCGTGTTATAGTGTTAGCTAATTCAATTTGTTACTGTATGTATTATATCTCCGTGTTATAGTGTTAGCTAACGAAATGTGCTACTGTATGTATTATATGTCCGTGTTATAGTGTTAGCTAATTCAATTTGCCTTTGTATGTATTATATGTCCGTGTTATAGTGTTAGCTAATTCAACTTGCTACTGTATGTATTATATCTCCGTGTTATAGTGTTAGCTAATTAAAATTTGCCACTGTATGTATTATATCTCCGTGTTATAGTGTTAGCTAATTCAATTTGCCACTGTATGTATTATATCTCCGTGTTATAGTGTTTCCTAATTCAATTTGCCACTGTATGTATTATATCTCCGTGTTATAGTGTTAGCTAATGAAATGTGCTTCTTTATGTATTATATCTTCGTATTATAGTGTTAGCTAATGAAATGTGCTACTATATTATTATTATTATATCCCCGTGCTGTAGTGTAGGCTTATTTCGGACACATAGATTCATAAACCTAAATTCAGACACTTTAATAACGGTTTTATTTAAAAAAAAAAATAGAGCACAGTTTAAGTAAGATTTCTTTTTCGTTTTCAAATAATTGATTATTTCATTGTATTTTATTATTGCCTTATATAAGGGGTATTGCAGTGATTATGAAAATAATCTCATGTTTCTCAAATAGACTTTTGCTTTAAATTTGTTTATATTTATGATTATAGCCAAAATACGAATAAAGAGCAGAAAAGAGACAACTCCAAATTATGGTTCAAAATCACTTAAAGACATTTCTCTAAAATTGTTATATAAACATAAAATTTACATGCATATTTTCAGCGAGCTACTCGAGGCCAACCGGCTCTTCAAAGATGAAGTCCGGCGCTTGGCGCGCCTGAACACGCCGTTCAAGAACACGGACATCGGGCGCATACAGAAACTCGTGCAAAAGATCATTCTAAAAAGATTGGTGTCTTGATTGGATTTATTTTGTTAGGTCATTTATGCTGCGACAACCTTGTATCATATGTAGTGTATTTGTCCTGCGTTGGGACTGAACAGGCATGGGTCAATTAGAACGGAATAAACAGAATATACAACGATAATTATTTTACAAAAAAATCTGTATTTAAAATAGGATAAATCATTCAAGACTCCATTGAAATAAAGCATGTAATACTATCATAGTGTTTACTTGTTTGTGTCCGCTCTGTCTAAGTTAATACATACATTTATAATGCTTTTAACTGTTACTTAAATCTTGTTTATAGGATAGCATAAATGCTTTTGTTCCAATGTAAATTACACATCGCCAATATTTAAACTTATCTCAAACGCGAGAAATTATCATGGAAAACCCCAGCAGGTTATTATTTGTGGTAACTATGCGATTCAATTTATGTGCGTCTCATTAAAATCATTATATTATAAAGCATAGAACATGGCAACATTAGAAATAAAAAACAACTAAACAACAAGGATCATTTCTTTTTAAACATACATTTATAGTGCCAAATAATTGAAACAATAATACATGTATACAAAACAATCCCTGTCCTAACTGTTATATAAATGTATTTTTCCATAAACCCTTAGCAATGTCTTATTTGCAGAAACCGTGAAATCCTTCATTTTTAATTTTACCATTTGCCAATAATTATAAATGGTATTCAACAAAACATCCACTGTTATACCATTTAATCTTCCCATTCATTTTACACCACCATCTAGTTTATGATTTCATATCTCACACGGTTTACATATTGATATGATCAATAATAATCCTAACGCCCGGCCTTTCTTCCGTAATCTTGTTTGAACGCAACGTACGTGACAGGGCCTGGGTCGTAACGGTGTTCTACGGTGTAGTGCCATGTATCATGCAGGTCCGGCCCATTCACCTTTTTGTCGTAAGCGTTCTTTGGGTACCATTCATACACGCGAGGAGGCTCCAGTTCGGGATAAGGAATCTTGTAACTGTCATACGGAAGGGCGCGAAGTTCCTGAGGATAACTCGATTGGTAGTTCAGCCTTGCCTGTGGAGGGTTACGAACCTGGAATTCATACAAGATTTATTGAAATTGTAGATTCATCATAATTGCACAAACTATACACTACACACATAACTATTAACTATTTGAAAACAGGACTATTCCGTGCCTATATCAGGAGTTCTCCTGTCTGGATTCCAAACATACAAGGGTAAACAAGGTGATTCGTTCTAGAAGTATTTTTTTTCTTCTAAATTTCCATTTGTTCAAAAGTGGCAATCAAAGAAAAAATTGGACATCACACGTGCGAATTAAAATGCCAATATGCTATATGCAAATACAAAGCAAAACAAGCACACACTTTAAACAAAGACACGAAGCTCCACCACTGCCAACACCGCGAGCATACTTAAATACTAAATAGTAGTAACGATTTTGACCGGAAATAGACTCCACTGACCTTTGGTCGCTGACGTCTGTAGCCCCTGTTGATTCCAATGTCCACACATAGGACTATGCCGCCAATCAGCATGAGGCATCCACCGGCTACAGACAGTCCGAAAGAGTAGTTTAGGTAACAGGAAGTTTCCGTCTTCCCACCGTAGACGGCGATAGCAATAACGACCGACAAACCTGCAGCGGGAGAGAAAATAAATCATATTTAAAATTGAAATATTTATATTATCTTTGCAATTTAGAAAAATACACAAAGATACAATGTATTCCTATATGAGCTTAAAATAACAATATAAGAAAAACGCTTTGCAATATATATTGAACATCTTTTTGAAATACAAATTAAAAGTTTTGTTATTATTTGATTTTTGTTATCTATATAGTCAAGTTTTGAAGTAAAACGTTTTTAAGCGCTGCTATAATCTTTCTGTAAGGTCCTTCATACATTCATTTAACACAACATAAGGGTTTCTAGCTTTAAATCAATTATTTCTTTGAGTGGTATTATTAATGAATAACACCAATGGTCTATACCACAGTTTAATTTTGACTATGTTGGAATCTTTATTAAAATGTTTATATAGACCACATTTATATTAAACAATTACACTTTGGTATTATCTATCGATCTTTGGAGAAAAAGTATTGAATTCATCCGCCACAGAGTTGTATTAATTAAGAAAACTAAGACGTACTGAATAAACAAGAACATGTGATCCAAATTCAATAGAATGGGTAATATAAACGGACATATGTTACACATCCACGTATAGGAGAGTTCTACTAACAAACATTTTTACCACAAGAAATTAGTGATAACATAGATCTTAAGGACACCAAAATGTAGTTTGTTGTACACAAACCGGAAGTGCTACTTAGGCAATGTTTGGTCAATATCCACACTTTTAAACCAAGGGAAAAAAATGCGTGTTAAAGAAACGGATTTAAGTTATATGATGCGACTTGTCTACTGTCCATACCATGCATTTTCTTATATAAGATGAACGAGGTTAGAAAGTTTGACAGTAAGCGAACCTTAGTGAACTTTTTAACAATTATAAATACTTTCAGATTTCATACGCAAACATAATTTGTTGCTTGTATCCTTACCTGCAAGCATTGCACACGTACACGCGGCTATTCGCCATACGTTCAGGTGAGGGAACCAGATGATGAAGGAGATGATCATTAGCGCTAGGAAACCTTGGATGAGGCCGATGATTGTAAAAGCTTGCACTGCCCTGAACCAGTCTGAAATCAGGAGCACGGTGACCGTATACACAATAATATTCTTATTTATTAATTTAATAATGAATTTCAATAAATACAGACTATATGTCTTTAATTTACATGTTATCCATTAAGTTTAACAAATCTTATATAAGACCGAGCCTAGATCATCGGTTTACAACTTTATTTTCATGAGCAATCTTGTGATATCTTATTACAGGTATTCACGTTAATCCCTTTTCCACTTGTAACGAGACTTGAAATAATATTTCAACTAAGTACTGTTTATATTTGCAACAAATAAGCAATACACACGAGGAAGAATAATCAAGTCAAAAACAATACTTACCAATACCAAAATTGTCAAACCATACATCTACGCACTCTTTATTGTCTGCACAAATTCTCCACAAGCCATGATTTTCCAAACTGCCATATTGGGTCCAATAATTAGTAGCGAACCCTACGATGTGCAGAACATATCCGATGAACACAATAATGCCGGACACAATCCACAGATGGGCGTATGGCCGTCGATAGAGATTCTCCATTCTCGCCACCCTACCTCTCCTGACTGACTGGGGAAATGTCGAACATACACATTTATATGGCTTATAGCTCTGGGATGTAATGTTTACCCACGAATGAAATCACAATATCTTCATGTTAATTTTACTCACGATTTCATTCATTATAGTTGGCGGACAACTGTATTCGTGGTTTGGTCGCTGACCGTAAAATATGGTTATTGATTTCCTATCATGTTCTCGTAGGTATGTCATAGGGTGATATTTACAGTTACTGTGCTTTTATATACAGTCATAAAATGGCTTTCAATCAATTTCGCCAGTTAATATTCACAAATCCCTTTCTTAGTAACCTGTCACGCATGATTTAACATTTGATGACCACCATTGTTCATACCACTTTTATCACACATGGTGTTATAAGAGAAATACAAGAGCATCATTTGTTGCAGGTTTGTTTTATTGTTAACGGTAAATTGGGTATTAAATGCAAGTAAACATTTGAAACGTAATAAGTAGCCTGGTGGTGACTGTATTTTAAACGAATATTTTATTGAGTGTAATGATATCTTATACAGTAATTTGTGTGATGTTTTTAACAGTATTTACACCTCGGGCTATTTCCCGAAAAGTAGACAGAGGTTCAATTATACCATTGCATAAAGGGCTTTGAGGATGATGTAAATAATTATAGAGGGATTACCCCTGTAAGTTGTCTTTCTCAGCTATTTCCAGCTATTTTTAGCAAGCACATTGAATCATTTTGCGAAAATAATGCTACAATTTAAGATGTACAATTCGGATTAAGAAACGGTTGTTCAACCTTAAATAACGGGGGCGAGAAATCAGGATTTGACAAGTTAATCGTTTTAAAACCTGTACATTAAAAAATTAGTAAAATCCTCTAAGGTGTCAAATCATCTTGCAGCAGCATAGGAGTATATGAGGAACTAGGAAGGTATCCACTATACATGAACATAAACGTTCGTATAATAAAGTTCTGGTGTAAAATCATCCAATCAAATACCATTATCATATCAAAATTGTACGAACGCTTCGAAAGTTTGAAATATTGTAACAGAAATTGGGCATTAAATGTGAAGAAAATATTGATAACTTACAGATTTTCATACTATGGTACAATCCCTCTTCTGTTAATCTCGATACCTTCCATATTGTTTTTTATTGTCTACGGTAGTATATGTTTTTAAACAATCTTGGTAAAATTCAATGAATAATAGCAACGTATTAATGACATACAACTTATTTAAATGCACGTTCTAATTTGAACCTTATCTTGATTAATTGCCAAATAAATTGGGAATTTGTCTCTCAAAATAATGATATTCGTCTTTCAAATTTGTCATAGAAACAGGTAGACATAACAATATAGAAAGACCTCAGCGCTTATCCACAAAATGTCATGTCAGGGATATTGAAGACGAGTACCATTTTATTATGGTTTGCCCATCCTTCACTTCACTGCAAAAATAATTTATCCAATCGTACTATTAAAAAGACCAAGTACGTTTAAATTCGTTGAATTAGTGGGTACTTCAAACAAAAAATAGTAAAAACTCTTAGCAACTATGCCATCCTTAACGCATGTTAAAATTAAACTAATGTTGGATATAGTTGTTCAAATATTAACTAATTAATTTCTGTTTATCTTATATAAAGTATTATCTATCAACTCGTCTTTTACATCGTTATAATGACTGTACTATGTTAATAGGTTTCATCCTCCACATTTTTATGTATAAGTTAAGAATTCATGTTATGTAGCATTTATATATGTTTGTATTACAAAACTATAATATTAGGTTTGCATATTTTTTAATTGTGTAAAACACAATCAATTTATTGTACAATTTAATACTTATATTATTCATAATCAACCGATTTTCCAATTTAACTAATCCGATATATAGTTGTTCTGATATTTACTGATTAATTTCTCATCGTCAATTTTTTTTCAAACCAACTCGTCTTATAAACCGTTTTCTCAACTGTACTATGTTTTTCATCCTCTAATTTTTCTGTACTTATTAATAATTAAATTCATTTCATTCATCATCTGTATATGTTAATCTAGCAAAACTCAAATATTGTAGTTACATATTTTGTAATTAAAACAAAATCTAATTTGTGTACATTTTAAAACAAATATTTACAGTTTACAATGTTTAGTAATATTTAATATACAATTTCATGTGGTACAACTTAAATTCATGTATGTATGTATGATAATCCTTACACGATCAATACGACACTTTGCTATACGTGTGTGTGCTCACGTTGACCTAAAGATGTGTAGAACTATTGGTAAATGATAAAAAAACCTGTAAAGTCTACGTCAATAAAACAGTATGTCTGTTTAAACGTTGATGCCATATGTATCCTTCTGTCAGTTGTACACTATTTTTAAATGAAAATAAGGGTATGTATGTTGTTAACGTTTATATGAATAAATGTGTTGATGCATTCTTGCTAAAAATGTACATATCCGGTATACAATGCAACATATTACAAATTATTAAAAATATGTATGAAAATTTGAAAACATGTGTAAAAGCATGCTCGACATACTCTGAGTTCTTTAGCTACGCCGTTGGTTTACGACAAGGGGAGGTAATCTCGACTATTCTTTTTTCATTGTTTGTGGATTTCGAACTTTTTTTTTACAAGACAGCGTTCATTCTGGTTTAAATAAAGAAGAAATATTTTAATTGTACTGTTATTTGCAGACGATATGGACATGTTATGTAAATCCACAGAAGAAATACAATCTCACTTAGACAATATGTATCTTTATTGTAACTAATGGGGACTTTCTTACTAGCAAAACAAAAATAATGGTTTTCCGCAAAAGGGGTAGAATTCGTCAAGATGAGATATGTGCATATAATGGAAAAACTATAGAAGTCGTCGATAATTTTAACCATCTGGGCACTGATATAAATTATAATGGTAGTTGTATATTGAATTAGGATCAGTAAGTTGGAAAAGCTTTTAAGGCTTTGAATACTTCGCTATATAAATGCAAACAGTACGATCTTAAACCGTCAATATTGTGTCATTTGTTTGATTCCAAAGTCGTTCGTATGTGAATAGAAATGTAGAATTATGGATAAATTTAAACAAGGATGGTTTGGCAATATGAATAACAGGTCTGTTTAAGATATGTATAATATATTCAAAACATCTATTGAATACGAAACGTACTTAGATTTACTGCCAACAAATACCTTGTTAAACTAAGGGCTTCTGCCTACCCTTTGAGAATTTAAACTGGAAGTTACACACGTAATCATATTCCACGTAATGAACAATACTGTCAATGCTGTGATCAAAGAGACATATAAGACGAATTCCACTTTATATGTAAATTTCCATGTTTCCGTCAAATGAGACAACATATATAAAAGCTTTTCACTATGTGAATCCATCACTTTTTAAGTTCCATACTTTATGGAACTCAACTTAAACAATGGAAATAATAAATTTTTGTAAATATATGAAGGAAGCTCTTTTCGTAAGATATACTATCACAAATAACATTGTCAACGAATACTAAAGTAGTTCCTTACTGCCAGTGAAATGATAGATATTTTACTACGATCATACTTATATAGTCGTACTCGTTTGTTAAATATACGTTGTCTCAAATTGTTAGATAACATTTTGTTATAAACCATACGTTGTTAGACACATGATCATATTTGTATTATATTTTGGTATTCAGACGATGTACATTTGTATAAGTTTTAATACACTGTCTGTTCTGTTGTTGTTTTTTTTTAATAAGTATTGATAATATTTATGAGAATATATTTATAAAAGTATGTTTAATATAAATTTAAATTACCATATTATAACTACCTATAGATTGTTCAATGATTTACAAGTATTGTTTACCAGTCATAAGTAATTATAAGATATGTACGAATATTTAGTTTAATAAAGATATCTCGTTATTTAAATAAAAATAAGAAATGTATAAACATATTATATAACCAGATTTGTATATAACACTTTCATGACACGTAGTGTGAAAAGGGAAATACAAGAGTTGTGCATCATATGTATGTCCGTGTATATACCGTCTTTTCGTTTTGCGTTTTGCATTCGACACAACGAAACATAAAAATCAACGCATATTAGTTCTTATATCGATTTTCTAAAAACCGAAACAAAAAAAATATGAAATTAACTTCTTTATATCGTTTTTCGTTGAACTTAATATATAAAACAAAACTTGAAATGTATTTCCCTTTTCATATTTCGTTTCAATCTTCAGTTAACGAAAATCAATGACTAAAACTTCAAACGGATTGTCCCGTTTACCGTTCTTGGTTTGATATTACGGTTTACAAAACACGAAAAACGAGTGGCGCTGTGCAAAGATCTATAAATAATCATGTGTATTTATAAATCTTTGCGCTGTGTCCATGTCTTGCGGAGGTAACTCATTAGTGGCTTTTTCAGCGTATTTATTCCCTTACATAAGAATAAATCACTAATTTCCATCAGTATGGCTTCTTACGTGCTTTTTTTTCGGGGAGGAAAAAACACGCCGTAAGAGAAGAAGACGTGGGTATGATCAGTGGTTTTTCCAGGTATTTTTCCAAATGGAAATGATCATAACCGTTACATCTAAATGTTTTCCAATGTGCCGGTATTTCATGCCGATCCAGCCGATTAAATAGGGCTATAATTAGCCTCTTAAGACACTTCTTGTTCTTTGCTTATATGCTATGTCAATTCAGTACTTATTTTACACAAAAAAAAAACTCGTTTTAGTTCTATTATCAGGGGGAGGTCCTTATCTTTTAAGAGCTGTAATACCCCTTCCACTGAGTCCCGTATTCTTATTAGTATTACCCCTTAGACCCGCATGACATTTTAAGCAGAAAATAGTCGGAGGCGGCTGCTAAAATGTCCTCTTTGTTTTAATTTTAACGTCACCTTACATAATACAATGTTAAAGTTGTATTAATACTGCCACTATTGAAAGAATAAACAGGACAAAAGGAGAATAAATAATAAAAAAAAAATGTTTAAATCTTATGGAACGGAAAAGTGCAGGGTGTCTAATATAATTTCCAATTCGTTTGATTAATAACAAATACAAAAAACTGCACGGTGATATGTTTAGTGATTTTAGCTCTAAAACAAGAGTTATAACCAAACACCTTATATGAAACCGTTGGTGCTTGAAGAAGAAGAAATTAACTAAAAAAACATTTTAAAGAATGTGCCAATTTAATAACATATTAAGCAACATATTTAAGGTTCCTGAATGAGCTCCCAAGATTAATTTAATGTTAACAAAATGTATACCTGTAATGATATTATAACGCCGCTAAATCTTTTTGCCTTTAAACGTTANAAGGGGGACTGTACGATTTTTATATGTGTTAAATTTTAATATACTAAAAAAATTATGTTACGATGACACAAAATAGGCAATAAAAATTATACATTGAAGACGAATTTCATAAACTGCAGCAAAGACAAGTTAGCGCTGGCTAAAGCCGATGTCGACACTTTTACTCGTATTTGTTAGGAAACAAAATTGTGTCTTTGTGTCGTATGAACGAATCTGCACTAAAACTAAATTTAGAATCACATTGTTCATGCATTATATATATGCTGGCGAATTCGGCTGGAAGCCTTTTTCGATTTCAGAATTAAATATCTGGCTTATTTCGCATTTTTCGACACATGTTCTTCTTAACTTTTATTTTAATTTATATTGAAATATATGTATAATAAGTTTTTTACACATTTTATATAAATTCATTAATATTTGACAAAATCGTACAGTCCCCCCTTTAAAAAAAATACTTTCACTTCTTCTTGGTTTTCAGAAAAGAGAAGCTTCCTGCACAGATCCAAGAACGTATTTCTCGCCCTGTGAAATTTGGCATTCCCGACAAAAAAGACGAACAAAACCAGGTTAAAAAACCACCCAGCCACCACATGCGGGCAACGTGCAGACCACAGATGGTACCCCCGGAAACCCAAAGAGGTTTTGGAAACCCTTGCTGGTGCCATTCCTTTTTTGGACAGTTGCCATGTGAATATTTTTTCTTACTTCCTTGTAAGTTTTCCATTTAACTTATTAACTTGTAGGTTTTTTACGTCACATGACCAGTGAAATTTTAGAACTGGACTGTGATATTGTTTTTGAAAATTTTTCTTTGTGTGAATTTTGTGTAAGTATTTATTTTGGGATTGGTGGAAATTGAATTTTGGAATGACACATGACGGTGATATAGTTTTTGAACATTTTTCTTTGTGTGAATTTCGTGTAAATGTTATTTTTGTGATTGGTGGAAATTGAATTATGGAATGACACGTGACTGTGATATTGTTTTTAAACATTTTACTATGTGTGAATTTTGTGTAAATATTAATTTTGCGATTGGTGAAAAAGTGAATTTTGGAATGACACATAAGTTGTTTATACATATCTCGTTTGCATTAATTTCTTGTATTATTTCATTATCGAAAATATTATGCCACTTTAATGCGAATTAATATAAAAAAGTCCTTTTCTGGTTTAACCAGGTTATTAAACCAAACAAAAACACGTTCTACGGCTAAGCCACCAAGAACGTCACGTAAGACTGTGACGTGCTGGGCTACCCTAAGCCCAACATCACTTACTTGGTAAAAGGTTGACAAGGAAAAACAAGTACTCCTCCATCTAAATCTGATTTAATATAGTGAAATTAAATTGCTAACCTTGTTTTGCTTGTGACATCTAGAAAGAGCGTCTCCCTAATGGTTTTTCTTCATATATTCTGTGTTAAGTTAGGATTTGTAAATACACAATTGTTATTGTATTATCTTTCATATTACATTGTCATGTAATATGAAATAGTGTTGTATCACAACAAACAAAATTTCACGCAAGAGGCCAATTGGGATTAAGTCCCGAAGATGATTATGGCATGTGGTGCTGTCTATTTACAAGAGCTTGTCAATACAGTGACACTTGACACGGGATGTAGGTGAACACTAAAACAAATGCATGTTTAGTTAACTTTAATTGCAGATTTAATTTAGATACCGTCTCAAAATAGCTTAACATGCAGAAATGGTTCAAGTTTCACACGCTACCAAATTGCGGATTGCAGAAACGTACATGACTGGTATTAGAGTTAATGTTATTGCAAAAACTTGGAAAGTACTGGTGCTAAAGCAAATCGAAAACAAGTGTCTTACTGGATTACCCGATTCTGTAACAATTAATTTAATCCAAGTGATGTTCAAGTAAAGCGAAGAGTATTACCAGTGTGCAGAGATGTTCAAAGCGAACTCCTTAGTGATGGAACTCGTTAGCAGTGGATCCCATATCTAATTGGGCACCACACAGGCACTGATCAATGAGGTTGGATTTACAAATAGCACGCTATGATACTCTCAGATTATTAAAGTACCTAAACTACAAACCAAGAGTTGATTTATGCAAGCTACTAATCAGTTCCAATGACACTCTTTTTGACATTACTTTTACCGATGAAATCTAAGTGCAGCTGCACAACAACCCAACAACATATCACAGACCGGCCGGATCTGCAGAAACATTCTTACCTGAGTTAAGCATCCCCTTAAGGTTTATGTGAGGACTGGCATAAACTGTTGTAATATAATGCAACTCTACATATATAATGTTCATTCTTTTATACATAAAATAATAGTCTACTATGTGACATAGTTTTACATCATTTTTGCATCTCTTCTTGAGATCTCTTGCTACAGCGAGTAATTCCCTAAGGTGTATTACGGTAAGCTCATTTTAACTGTCGACGCTATTGGAAAGTTTGATCCGTCTCTTATCAAAGTTCAAAGTTGGTGTGTTAAGCAAGTACTTAAGTATGTTCAAGAACTTGCACCACCACCTGACCTTCCGCAAATTCAGGCCACTTCCCATAATACGCAACTTGCCCATAAGATCGTTTTAAAACCCTTTCAGTTGTATGTACAAAATAATGCAAATCTACATAATGTTCATTTGATTATACTAAAAACTTTATAAAAAAAAACTAGTAAAAAGTAATAGTCTCTTATGTGACATGATGATAGATTTTAAACCAAAAGTTGACAATTTGGTTCATCAACAAACAATTCATTCGGTCAATGCGTTTGGAAATAACATCAGTCCAAACTATAGGCGCTCATATTCAAAACCATGCTTATTTAACACAACACATTTAAAAAAAAACTAAGTTTAAAATGCAATGATTGTGAAAGCTCATGTGACCATGATTTTTCCACTTGTTTTGCAAAATCAAAAATCTGTTAATACTGTGAAAAGAATGTCATATCATAATAAAAGCAAATATAACTAAAACGGTTTGTTGCCTAAACTTGGTGTAAAGGAGAACCAAGTAAAAAGGCCAGATTTACAAAGATTTTCTCAAGAGAACAACATTTCAGACAACTCAAGAGGACAACATTTCAGACAACTCCTTAAAATAAAGAAAAAATATCTCAACAATCAAAAGTACCATCCATTACATTTCCATGGCAAACCAAAAATCAAAAGCATTAGTTCATAAGGACCTAGTGTGTCTATCATTCACCAATTCCTCTTATCAAAGAGTTTCACAATTTACAACCAAGTGAACACACATGTGTCATGGGTGTTAATGCACATTAGCTTGTCTATTCGGGTTGAATCAAAGAAGAAGCTGACTGGTCAATGGCAAATATTTAGGACTGTAAGTTGTTTACCAATCTGTATATTGTTTGTACCCAAGCTACACCGATACGCTAAAGGAACAGTTCAGCTTTACTTGGTGAAAATAACTTCCCACACACTTTTCATGTGTTTGACTACATTCAAAACCCATTGATCATTGGATTGCCTTTCTGTAATTTTGCTGTTTCATTTGAGATGCAAGATGCGACTGACTGACAGACACTAATTCTATATCACTGTGCCTATTGCGGGGGATAAAAAACCGGTACACGAGCTTTGTAAAATCATAACATGTTATAAGATTTGTGATGTCATTTTATCAAATAAATTGTGATAATACTGATAGTGTTGAATGAACTAATAGGGGGGGGGGGTATTGTTTATAGTTAAAATTTATTTAATTGCAGGATGCATCAGTCAACGTGCATTCTATGCAGATGCAATCTTAAAGTTAACCAGAGACCGCCTGTGAACAAACATCTGAGTTAATTTCGTTGAAAAACATTCTTGCTTAAAGGCAATGTGTCTGACTTTATTTGCGGGAAATGTTCAAGACCTGCTTACCGACAGGATAAATCTCCGTAGTTGCATCAGGCCCATCTTGCAAATGGTGAAAACGAAAGACCATGCAACGTGGGCGGTCCACCATCTATAAGACATCAAATTCAGACAGCCTCTAAAAGTCGTGCGTACTGCTTTGTTTGTAAAAAGGCTGGGCCGAAACTTATCGTTGTACCACAACAACTTAAAACAGTAGTGTTTGAACAACACAATATTATAATAACTGCTCATAGTAGATGCTGCCCATGCCACTTAGAAAATGCACTCTCTCAATTCCAGCCAGGTACATTTGCAAAGTTTAAATCAATTAAACAGAACAATAACGGGTATTAGATACTGAACGTCAATTAGCCATGAAATCAACTACATGTATTGAACAAATATCCTTTGGAAATCTTGACCATTACATTGACATTGATCTTCAAAACATGACTGGTCTTAACAAGGAACAATTAATGGACTTTCACAGCATGTTGAAAGAGCTAATTAGAGACACTCCAGTTAGATCGAAATCAACCACATCCGTTATTTTTTTTGTTCAAAATGAAAACTAGAAGAAATGGTTTGCTTGCAACCCTCTTTGGAATTTCAAAATCAAGTACATGTATACGAATAGCAATTACATCTATGAGGATGCTGTTGATGCAACGTTTTGTTGACCTATATCTAGGTTTTTAACCTATAAGTTGTGAGAATGTCATTGGCACTAAGACAAGGACTTTAGCTCAATCTCTTATGGCCGAAAATAATGATAAAGTAATATTAGTTATTGACGGAACGTACATATATACATACACAATGATGAACACAAAAATGCCGGCCACAATCCACAGATGGGCGTATGGCCGGCGATAGCGCTCATTGTTCTCCATTCACGCCACCCTACCTCTCCCGACTGACTGGGTCATGCCGAGCGTAAACATTTATATGGCCTCTAACCCTGGTATTTAATGTTAATGCACGACTGAAATTAACACAAACGTGATGTTAATTTCACGTATAAATTCATTACAAATGGTGGATAAATGTATTCGTGTTTTGTATCTGACCGTAAAAGAAATGATAGTCGCTTTCCTATTCGTGTACCCGGCTTTAGAAGGTTGCTATGGCGAGAAGAAGTGTATTCAGGTTACATTACCATAAAAATAAGGAAGATGGGTAGGACAGTATATAAACCAATTGGACATCAACCGGATGTTGGCGTTCGCTTGCAAACAACTCATGTTACTGGTTGTAAATGAACCGTAATTGTGCCGTAGCTGAAAATTACTATGAAAAGTAGTACTATTCAAAGTGCACAGAGGTTCTCAAATCTTGTCAGTCGCGGTATTATTAAATAAATTGAAATGGCATTCTCGGACAACTAAATATGAACAAGTGAAGACAATAATAAACCATCTTAAATTTAAACGAATTAATATGCGGATTAATCGCAGAAATATGCCATCGAAGTCAACCGTGAACAAACCTGGACATTCGGCCCAAAATATCACCCTGAGGATACTATAAACAGATTGTGACGTAAACGCGTTAGTGCCAGGAAGACCGCAATCTCTTGCACGACGGTTACATTACATTTGCATGTTTGGCTCGGAAAGTAGTCCGCCCAAAAGCCATGTGATTTAAAGTTACATGATCAAAACATTGAAAATGGCCTAACCCAGTGTTAATGTTTTGTTAATGTTTTAAAGTGTTGTGTTTCCAGAATTATACAAATTAATTTAAATGACCTCAAATGGTAAAGACTGTGAAGAAGAAACATTTTTTGTAAATTATAACATGATGATTGAAGAACCCTACGCTTTCATTTTTCAACTGAAAACTTCAGAAACTAAATACATTACTCTCGTCATACGTTGAATGTTCTTTAATAAAACTGAAAAACTGCACTACGACGAGCGAAAAGATATGTAGCTTTTTAGAGTTATTACGCTTGATTAGTCATTGTCGGCTCGGGTACTTCTTAAAGGTACCCCGGGTACTCTTAAGTATACTTAAATGTCCCCCTGTACGCTTAATATAACAAAACGTACCGGCTAATTTAGACTTTACCCGAGTTTTATTCCCGCCCAAAATCCGATGTCGTTAAACGCGCTACGGAATACGAAACAAAATTATTTCTGAACAAAACCTGCCTCAACATGCTTTTTGAGTATGTGTTTCGATAATATAGAGGCCATTTAACAAATATTTACATAAATATGAACAAAGTTAATTTGAAAAAAGCCGACAACGACCAATTTAGCGTTAGAATTATCTGGAACGTTTGAGTACATGTTCCGAACCCTAGGTACATTTAAGTACTCTTAAGAGTACCCGAGGTACATTTAAGTAGTACCCGAGGTACATTTAAGTAGTACCCGAGCCGACAATGACAACTCGACCAGTAATTACGGTAAGCTTTGACGTAATTTCGCCATAGGCAGGGTTGCATCGATTACCGATTTTTACGTATGTCGTGACAAATAAGGTAGGGGAAACGACCGGCATAGAAATCAGGATATTTTACAGAAGAGATATTATCAGATTTGTATGTTGCCGAACGCCAGTTCCCGAAGTATTGTTAGCTGTTAATGCTGTCTTAATTTGTGTTAAAGTTGAACGAAATGAAATGTTTACAATTCAGACACATGAATCTTACCATGTTTTTTTTTAGCTATTAAGGAAAATGATGTACGTCCAATTTATTTTAACGACGTTTTAATTATGTTCTTGCGATAATGCCGTGTAAATACTTTCTACTCAGGTAAAAGCGAAATCCTTCTTATCATAATCAACAGCATAAATGAAATCATCATTATTATCTAAACAAGGTCTTCCCTTACAAATAATTACACAATACAAAATGTAAAATGGGTGTTTGTATCGACAGGGCTTTTGAATAAAACAAAGGGAAAATAAAAATATAAACAATAATAATACAACATGAAAATTATACCTATTTGTTAAAATTATCCACTATCTAATATACCTTTCGATTTGTCTTGTTACTGAAAAGATAACATTGCAAACATTTATAAAAAGTAATTACGACATGCGTTTCTACAAAAATTGGTCAACTGACCAAACAAGCCAATTGACTTATCCACAGAAAGCAAACAAACGGCCTTCAACAAAAACGACCAACTGACCACACCAGCCAACTGGCTTATCCACATCAGACCAACTGACCTTCAATAAACGTTCGAATGACCACACAAATAAAACAAAAGAGAATATAACAAAGAGATAATACTAATGATGATGTTGATAATAATAATCATAATCATAATACAAATAATAATAATAATAAATTTATACTAATAATACACAATTAAAATCATACCTTTAATGTTCTCAAATAATCAATTTACCTTTCGAACTGTCCATTTACTGATAATATGAACTTGCAAAAACGTATATATGCAATATGAACATGCGTTTTGACAAATTTCGCACAACTTACCAAACTGGCCTATCCATATCAGACCAAGTGGTCTTGAACAGACGGTAAACTGACAAAACAAACCAACTGGTCTTCAATAAAAAAAATGATAAATGACACGAAACATTGCAAAACAACCAATACAATCCATAATTATGCTCACCTTTAGACTATTTTTAAATTTCGATAGTGTTTGCCACATTTTTCCAGGAATTTTAAAATGTAAGCATGACTGTTAACATCGAAAGGCCAACTATGTACATGAACGGGCCATGCATTGGAAAATAAACAAACACTTTTCAATTTTTTTATATTTCATACACGCACTTTCAAGCTGTCATGAATACGTAATTAAGAAAGCAAAAATAAATAAGACTTTATGTTATTTATCTTTATTTTTGTTTCAAAACATTCCTTTTTTT
>VMBQ01004195.1:6997-61758 GCA_007657795.1 Dreissena rostriformis | reverse complement strand
GGGGGGGGGGGGGGGCACCTGTATGTGACACAGGCCCTTACATATAAAATGAGTTTAAAAGTCGTATTTCTAATTGTATTAGTATTGTTATGGCAATAAAACATTTCGATGGCCTGTTAATTATTGTGTAAGTTGCAAATAATTTTATTTGATATAAGCCGGTTCTTTCAATACCATTGCCATCACAATTGCTGTACTTCCGTTCCACAGCGAACTGGTTGGTGCTATTTAGGCTAAGTTATCTCTATTATTTCCTTAGGGCGATATGCTTGTCGAACGTTTACAATTGCGTGTACACACACTTAAATGTGTTGTGTTTTATTTAAATCTGCGAATTGAAAAGATTTTTTATCTGTATCGAATGTTTTGCAGTAGCAAACAACCGCAGTGTCTTCAGCGCCTTGATTCTCAAAAGAATTATGAAGTGTGAAACCGAAAATGTCGGATTATCAGCAGCCATTGCGTGTAATTTAGTTGGCCTACAAAAAAAAACAATAATTATTTGCCTACACACAGACATTTTTGTATAGGCAGTTTATATATTTGCATGAATTAAGGTATTTTTTTTCACTGCAACGCACAGGTTACCCTTTTTTATCTTACTATTGAATATATTATAGATTTTCAAAGACAGTGGGAATCACACAGAACAACTTACTTCAAATCATTGAACAATTAATAAGGAGTGCTGAAAGAACACTCTGTGCACGTATTTGTGTTATTTATTTATTACATGTGTGTACTTTCTTTTTTAAGGGTTTTAACTTACTAATTGGTTTAAAAAAATATGTTACTAACAATTTTTCATAAATGTATGTATTGTACCCGGTCAATAGGCGTGTTCAACATCCGTGAGAAACGGAACAGAAATACAGATGTTGAGGTGTTCGTGGAGGTTGATTGTAACATTGCAAATTAGTCAGACATCCGCTTGCGCCAAATATAATGTAAATAATGAATTCTAAATCATTTAATTCGCTGAATAATACATGTGAAATAAACCCTTGTATTTGATCTGGTATACGGCATTCTGGTGTTGATCGGGTACGTTCTGCACGATGTAAGTTTTGCTTCTAGTTATTGGACCGATGTCAGTTTGGCTTATCTTGGCTTGTGGAGAAGTTCTGTAGATACCGTAGGCTGCACAAACGTGGGTACTTACACTGTTGGTAGGTATTTACTTCTCGTTTCTGAATTATTCTTTCTCGTATGAATTGCTTATTTATTGGTCAGAATAACAGGACTTCTAATTTTCATTCCCGATCTATCAATTCCGGAGCATAACGGACACCAAAATGTATCGTCACAATATTAAATTAATAACATTAGATGAACGCATACTAGTTTTGTCTTTTTTTTCACTCTTTTATGTTATTCATGCGTACTTCAGCCGATAATATATACACATTTCTGGACAATTGCTTGGCTTATTAACAGAAATATATTTCATAGGTGCATGTTGGACCAAAGATTGCATTAACAAGCAAATTCGTTGAATTGATATCCCCCGCCTAACTAGAGCTTTGTCACAGAAAAAAAGCATTTTTTCAAGATACAAAGGGCCATAATTCCGTTATTAACCGGTGGTGTACAATGCCATTTGGTGTGCATCATCCTCTTATCCATATATATACTTATACCACGTTTCAATGAAATCCGCTAAAGCGCTTCCAAGATATGGCTCCGGACACAAAAGTGCCTATAGTAAAAAGCATTTTTTTCAAGCTACAAAGGGCCATAACTCCATTATTAACATATGGTGTACAATACCATTTGGCGTGCATCATCCTCTTATCCATATTTATACTCATACCAAGTTTCAATGAAATCCGCCAAAGCACTTCCAAGATATGGCTCCGGACACAAAAGTGCCGGACGGACAGCCGGACGGACGGACGGACAACACCAAAACAATATCCCTCCGCCTCTGGCGGGGGATAAAAACAGCAATCGTTTATATACGTTTTCTAATACAAAGAACAAGTAAATGTTCTTGGATCTCTCTGATCCATCATTGTATCCAGATGAGATCCTATGCTTTTTTGCTACACACATTATTTTGTCAATAATGAATACACCGTTAATTCTGTATTGCGACTGAAACCAAACGGCTGACAATTTAGTATTTTTCAATAGCAAGTATCTCTGATCTCTTCCGATCTTGTCCATATTTAACTACATGCGATAATTTATTGCAATTCACAAATCGCATTTTCTTTTTTATATAAATCTCAAATTTGAGTAAAGAAACTCCGATATTTTGACATTTTTGTGTTTTCAAATGTATTCATCCCTGGTCAAGGCCAACGAATAAATCTGTCTCAACACAATCCGTCTTGATAAAGTGATGTAAAATTGTTACCCTGAAGATCCTGATAAGTTCCAACTTTTACATCTACAGACAAAGATTTGTTCTTGAACGTACATATAGCATGACTGTTTCTGCAAACTGCGGCTTAAATGCAGCTCAGTTAAGGGCCTTGATCTGAGTGACTTACTAAACTGATCCTACAACATCCGTTTAGAATATGGCCCAATAGTTGTGCCTGTGTGTACAAGTCGAAAAGCGTCATTGAATATTATTTATTTAGGATATATTGACTTCACAACAGATGAATATACATTGGAAAACGCATGTTTGGATAAGAGTATACAAAAACAAAATACAACTATATTCATACTAGTTTTGCGTCTGTCTAAATGCTGTTAATATTTTTCTATAAAATCAAACACGTTCACAAAATCAACTGGCACGAAATCTTACAAAAACCGGCATAGAGAATGATTAATTTCAATTATCAACTGATCTCTATAATAAGTGACACTGTGTATCTATGTGCAGTTAAACAGATAATTTATAATGTATAGGCTTGAGCCAAAGTATAAATTGAAGAATACAATTCCCTTTTTCTGAGCTTTGAATAGCTGTTGTTCTTTGTGTTTAAGATTTCAATGTTAACAATTTTAAGTTGAGGAGCGTTTTAGTTTACTTCTCTGTATAAGAGAGATCCGGTTCAGTACCGGTCATACCGATACTGTGACGCTTCGACCCGATCATTACGTCGATGTAGGTCATCAAAGTGATCAAACTGACGCGGCATCTCATCATAACGTCGAGGTACATCATCAATGCGACCCTGCTGACGCTGAGGTTCATCACAATGCGACGGAGGATCGACTCGGCCTTTGTAAAGTTGCGGTTGTTCTGCGTATCTATCGACTTGACGTGGTGGTTATTCCAATCGTAATGGCGAATAAATAAGGTCATTGGTGCGTGGCTGATCATATCGACCGTCTTTACCACGTGGTAGGGTGAATCGGCCATGGAATCGAGGTGACGATTCCAAACGGTCGATAGGCCCTGGTTGCAGCTCAAAACAGTCATTTCGGCGTTGCAGCGGTTCGTGACGGTCGTTCAATTTGTGCGATTGGTCCGTGATTCGGGAATCAGGTCGAGGATAATAACTAAAACTTTCGTAACAACGTAATGCATCTTCCCTTCTGAATCGGTCGTCAACATAAGGTGATGCGTCGAAACGACTTGTTTGGTATATGTCTATTACCTCTTCGATCAACATGTTCATACCGGTCTTTTCTAGCTCCCAAATCGTCAAAGGACCTTTGAACGCAAAAAAAGAGTAAGCACAAAAGGAATGCATAATGGCATCAGTAATGAATACGGCAACTACTGGGCGGTAGAATTACGGTTTATAAATAGCAACTTCTGTAAGTATTTAAAATAGCTATTTAATATAATATTTATTTAATTTACACAAGCTATAAATGTGACAAATGAATGCATTGGATATACCTGTTTCGTCTTTCAAATCTATCAAAGCGTTCATTCCACGTGGGTCGTTCTGTCCCCCTGGACATCCTATCGTCCGGGTACCCATTCGGCTTGCTGTCAAACATGGCACCCGGTGAGTAGTAAGAGGATGGGACACGCAACTCCTGCGGATAACTTGGCTCATACATTGGCTTTCCTGTCATAGGGCACTGGACCTATTTAGTATACGACCTTTTGAGCAAACTATTTCATAATTTGATGATTCAATTGGGAAAAAACTATAGATCAACTTAATTGATGAACTATGAATGTGCCAGAAATAATTTTCTCAAGATTTTGTTTTCATTGTCTACAATATAATATATTTTAAATCTCGAATAACTATGAAATATTCGAAGAAAACCCAATATCAGAGTAAACTGCACACTGTAAAACAATATTTGACTGAGTAATGGTAAAAATTATAATTGACAAGCTCAAAACAGATTTCGGAGTATAATAACACATCATTAAACAATCAAACATCTGCGTCACTCCTATAGATACGAACGCTGTAGTTTTGTGGTCGGCTATCTGTAGTAATGTACAGTTTCAACATTAGCATCAAACCAGCGATCAACATTAAGCTGCCACCAGCGCAGCTCAGACCAAACGAATAATCCAAGGAGTTGGTGTCTGACTCTACACCGTAGACTATGAGGCCAATCAATACCACGCATCCTAGGATATGAGAAATAATCATATACTCAAACTACCGAGTATGCATGGATTACTAGCTCTCATCAATAAGTTTCACGTGGCGACGTTCTGCTTATGTAAGCACATCACTCATATTGCAGGCAAGTTGATACCAAACGTTATTTCAAACTTTAGTCTCTAAAGTTTATCAAATTTACTATATATTTAATACTATAGCAAGCAAATTCGTAGAAATGATATCCCGGCAACATATATTTTGTTTAAGGATGGGTGCAAATCGGACGGATGAACATACAACTATACAAAGGGCCATTACTCCGTTATTAACAGATAGTGTACAATGCCATTTGGCGTGCATCATCCTCTTATCCATATATATATATATACTCATACCAAGTTTCAATGAAATCCGCCAAAGCACTTCAAATCAAATCAAATCATCAAATCAATATTTATTTATTGTCGGTATGATTTACAAAACACTTCCATGATATGGCTCCGGACACAAAAGTGCCTATAGTTAAAAGCATTTTTTCAAGATACAAAGGGCCATAACTCCGTTATTAACTGATGGTGTACAATGCCATTTGGTGTGCATCATCGTCTTATCCATATATTTATACTCATACCCAAGTTTCAATGAAATCCGCCAAAGCACTTCCAAGATATGGCTCCGGACACAAAAGTGCCTATAGTAAAGGATACAAAGGGCCATAACTCCGTTATTAACAGATGGTATACAATGCCATTTGGCGTGCCTCATCGTCTTATCAATATATATACTCATACCAAGTTTCAATGAAATCCGCCAAAGCACTTCCAAGATAAGGCTTCGGACACAAAAGGACCTATAGTAAAAAGGGTATTTTCAAGACACAAAGGGCCATAACTCCGTTATTAACAGATGGTGTACAATGCCATTAGGCGTGCATCATCGTCTTATCCATATATATACTCATACCAAGTTTCAATGAAATCCGCCAAAGCACTTCCAAGATATGGCTCCGAACACAAAAGTGCCGGACGGACAGCCGGACGGACGGACGGACGGACAACGCCAAAACAATATCCCTCCGCCTCTGGATTTTTTTTATATAAATCATTGCATGATACACTGTTAGGAATATAATGTTGACTGCCTTTAATAGGCAAAAATTAAATTTAAGTTATTTTAAAGGCCAGATTACCCATTTTACTTGTCTTAAAAGATCTACCGGCTAAAACATATGTAGCAAATAATATGTGTAACGTACTTATATTGAGGTAATAGATTTAAAATTAAAGACGCAGTTTCTGAATATACAAATAAATACTCAATTTGTGTCTTGTAGCGTCAATAAACGCTTACAACAAATTATAGATATAAAACACAAGTTACTAACAGACAACTTTATGACGTCCTATGGTTTATAGTGTGTTTACCTGTAAGTGTAGAGCACACATACACCTTTGAGCAAGTGAAAGTGTCGGGGCTGCATAGAACGACCAAGACAATCACCAAAGCAATAAAGCCGTGTATCACGCCAGAGTGGTCATCACTTGAACAGCCTTCATCCAGTGTGCAACTGTAAAGGAAATACTAAAGCTACAACAAACTGATCATGGATCTGCCGCTTCTAACATCAGTAAAAAGAAAACAAGAGTTCCGCGGTCGGAGATGACCGCATTGAAGCCGGATTTTTGATTTAAATGACAGGAAAGTACCTTTCGTGTTTTTGTCAATGCAATACTTAAATTACTGAAATATTGTTCAAAGGTCAAAATGAAATGTAAGTACTTTTCAAGGCATGAGCAAACCTTGTGTTATGTTTTGAATGCATGCATATACATGAACAACAATAACATTTAAGGTCACAAATATGAACTTGAATTGACAATTAGGAAAGTTTGATCTCAATTTTTTTATTAGCAAATTAGTAACATATTGTTTGAAGTTTCCATCAATTTCATTATCAAATGTAAGAAAATAAACTTAGATGAAATAATACTATTTATTGTTTTGCTTTCACATACCTACACAGAAATCCAGACAGCCTTATGATCACTCCAAAAGGTTTCTATCACACCAGTTCTAGCAGATAGATTGGACACATAAATATGANAGTTCTGGCCAACCTTCATGTCAAGTTTCAAGACTCTAGGTCCAAGCATACCAAAGTTATAACAACTTTAACATTTTTATATTGAAGGTCACAGTGACCTTCACCTTCAAATGAATGACCTTGAAATGACCAGTGGTCATCTGTTAATCCTGGCCAACCTTCATGTCAAGTTTGAAGACTCTAGGTCCAAGCATACCAAAGTTATACCATGAAATAAGAACTTTAACATTTTTACATTCAAGGTCACAGTGACCTTGACCTTCAAATGAATGACCTTGAAATGACCAGTGGTTACTAACTAGTTATGGCCAACCTTCATGTCAAGTTTCAAGACTCTAGGTCCAAGCATACCAAAGTTATAACAACTTTAACATTTTTTATATTGAAGGTCACAGTGACCTTGACCTTCAAATGAATGACCTTGAAATGACCAGTGGTCATCTGTTAATCCTGGCCAACCTTCATGTCAAGTTTGAAGACTCTAGGTCCAAGCATACCAAAGTTATACCATGAAATAAGAACTTTAACATTTTCGAGCACGCCGCCACCCCGCCCCCCCGCCCGCCCGACAACATCAATCTATAAGCCGAGATTTTTTCGAAAAAAATCCGGCTAATAAAATTACTGCATGATCCATGTCACTCTTATCCGATTTAAAAAGTCAGAGTTGTGGTTTTTCTATTCATTTTGTTAAGCCTGCATATGACGACATAGACTATTAAGTTTTCGTTAGACAGTTAATAGTTCACAAAAGCTGCATCTAACAATCTGAATTTCTTTGGCAGAAAATTTCAATCATTACTCAATGATTATTAAATTGCGTCGTTAACTCGCATCTGAATACATCGAACATGGAATACAAAAAAAACACATATTAATCTCGCTTGCTCTAAAGACCGTCGCATGACTTTTCAATTTGTTATGGCCTAATTTGATAACATTGATGTTTTAAAAAACCATTATAAAAAGCATTTTGAATAGCAAGCGAACGATTTCCATTGCACGTTTGTCAGCTGAAATATGATACCGAGTTGATATACTTAGGTCTAATCTTCATTCGACATTTGCGTATCGAATTAAAAACATTAATCTTCATATTCTAAAACGGTATTGATTTTAGCTACCTTACTGTTTACAGAAAACCTTAATTTAAATAGTTTATTGCCGTAACGTTATACTCGTACGAATATTTGGCCGTTAATATATATAGTGCTATATTTGAAATTTAATAACTAGTTTGGGATATTGCAATATGTGATGCCATAATATAAAACTGTACAAGAGGGTAAAAGGTGACCCAACCCCTGGTGGCCATATATTTTATTGGAACGGAACCATTTTCAAACTCGACCGAGGTAGTATTGGGGAAAATGTTCTGAATAAGTTTCATTAAGATTGGACAGTAAATGTGTCCTCTAGAGTGTGCACAAGCATTTTTTTAATTGTATCTTGTGACCAACTTTATGATCTTAGGTATTTCATGATCGAACGCGATAGAGATACCATCGGGACAAATGTTCTGATCACGTCAAACGAAGATTTGGCAATAATTGTTGACGGACGACGGACAAAAAGCGATCGCAAAAGCTCACCATAAGAACGTTGAGCTAAGGCGTGTCTAAAACAGCATTGGACCATTTAGATGCGATGACGGACTTGCATTATCTCACCTGAAGTTATACATTAATATAGTATACAAACAATTCTATTGCAATACGCATTGCAAATATAAATGTTCATTTTAATTTATTTAATACCATTTAAAATCATTTTTTTAAGAACGCTTACCAGGACCAGGAAGACTGCCCAACGATACACACGCAACATCAGTACAAACTCTCCATAAACTGAGCGATACCGTACCCACTTTAGTCCATTCATTGGTTGCAAAACCTACAACATGCATGACAAGTCCAACGAAATGAATCGCTGCAATCAGTAACCAATAACAAGAAACCGTAGGTTTTTCATTCCGACCGTTGAACATATTTCCTGTTACGCTGTCAACACCGTAACGTATGAAGTTCAACTAACCACCGTTCACTGCCTTAAATTCGAAACGTCTTCCTGTAAAATTCAGATTTCAATTCATTGTTGATTAACAAAGCGTTATTGAAAAAATGAATACTCGGTAGTAGCACAGGTATCGGTAATCGATGGCAAGTATGACATTCGTTGATCCACCTGTCAGTTCGCAGATCAGTAAACACGTGACCTTTTAAAAACTAAGTGCTTATAATTACTGGGGTAATTATACGTGCAATTAAAGTATTTTTTTGCAAACTGATAGTGTGTATGGCTTTAAGTACATCTAACAACGTTATACAAGTCAACATTATTTTAGACTCGCAACCACAATAATAGTTTTGTTGCACATTTATGGTTGTGGCTATGCATTTTGTTAACCATAGTTCTAGCACATGGAATAAGTTTGCATGCGAGGTACAATGGTATTTAACAGTTTATGAGCCCTTAAATGTACCGTTTAAATTCATCGAATGCACCTGTTCTTTAAAACAAAGTTAACATAAGTACATTGTCATACCTATTGACGTACGGATTTGGCAGGTGATGGCAACGTTCAATCCGTATATGTTGTTGTGGCATAATGATAGTGTTTTTGCTAAAGAAAGATTAAAAAACGAAGCACACAAATTGTTAACGTTTTTATCTCCAATAGTATACAAACGAAATAAAATGGTGTATTTTTTATTAACGTTAACGGACTTTTTTTCTTAGGTTACTGTACACAACACAAAAGCAATTTGTACTTATGTAAAACATACCTTTTTAACCTACGGAACCTTTGCTTTGGTTTACTTGGTTGAGTTTTCGATAATTTAATAAATTCACTAAAGTAACTATTTAGTTTGTTATCATATTTTTTTACACTCGATCATATTCGCTTAGTTAATTTTAAATCGGTTAAATTAACATAAAGAAAGGCTGTTTATATAGATTTGGGCTCATGTCATTGCATATTCTTATCATATTAGGAATCGTTAAAAAGTTAACGATACAAAATGTTAAGTCGACCACCTACCATACTTTTCGGCGATTTATCTACCGAATCCATAACGAGTGTACGTAGTTTTGTACAATTTGATACGAAACTAGTGGCATTGATTTCATGGTCGTGATACTTATTACATACTATCGACAGCATTGTTTCGGATTGACAGTATTACTTAATTAACACTGAAACATCCAACTAAACACTCTATTTCTGTGGTGTAATATTAGTGATTATATATCTCCGTGCTGTAGTGTAAGGTAATTAATTGTGAACGCCCACCTATTGGGAACGCCCACCTATTTGGAACGCCCACCTATTGGGAACGCCCATACAAAAGGGGAGAATAGGTTGAGCTATTTGTACCAGGCCAATCGCTATGGTTGTGGATAAACCCATCACGTATGAGCTTGATGCTGAGCTGATGTAGTTTCATAAAATGAATAAGGCTTGAAACCGAAAGACTTGGTTAGTTAACAGAAGCTCCACAATCAGCCCCATCTGATTTACAACTGTTCTCAATTTAAAGAATAAAGGTAGGTAAAAAATGCAAGTAACAAGTACTCATCATCATATCCACACAATCACAGACACCTTACATGCAACATAAATGCTAAATTTCTTGTAAGTGCTAACTTTTTCCTCCTTTTATCATTTCACGAAGGTTTTAATGGGCTATCTTATTTCAAAAACGTTCAAATAAATGCACCTATGCTATCATGCCTTGATTGTAATATGTAGCTGTTGCTTAAGTTTCCTCCAGATTGAAACCTACACCTGAACATTGCATTGCGCTATCAGTAAAATTACTTTAGTTATTTTTAAAGTTGGTTTTTGAAATATGCTATGTTTCCTCCTAATTGAAGGCAATGACCTCTTCCTTAAAGCGTAATAATAATTCCTGACTATATATGAGTGTGGATGTATGGTAGGCATTTTTTTTTGCTAACAATGGTTCGGAAAAAACATATTTGAAATTTTGTTAATTTCCGGTTTAAGCGCGTATACAAAACAAATACGTGAGTCTGCCAAGATAATAACCAAAATCAACACACATAATCTAGACATTGTACTTGATACTGAAAACTAAACATTGCGAAATATGCACTATCAAATCAGGCCAATCATGCTTAAATTTGATTTCTGGTGGTGCAAAAATTGAGTTTAAAAAAAAGTTGCTTAACCTAAGTTACCTACTTCGCAGTGTATTTAGAGAACACTGACATAGGGCGCATACAAAAGCTCTTGAGGACTATCATGTTATACAGATTGGTGTCTTGATTCGATTTGATTTCTTTCGTTTTAGTCATGTATGCTCCTACCACATTTTTATCGTATGTATTGTATTTGGCCTGCGTTGTGACTGGATAGGCATGGGTCCATTTAAACGGAATAAAAAGAATATACAACGATACTAATTTTACAAACAATCTCTGCTTAAAATATAAGAATGCATTCAACACTTTATTGAAGTTAAGCATGTAATGCTTTCACAGTGTTTACTTGTTTGTGTCCGCTCTGTCTAAGTGGATAAATACATTTATAATGCTGTTACTTAATTCTTGTTTATAGGATAGCATAAATGTTTTTTTTCCAATGTAAATTACACATATCCAATATTCAAAAATATCTAACAAGATATGTGTTTGTCAGAAACACAATGCCCCCTACTGCGCCGCTTTGAAATAAAATTTCTTTTTATCATTTGGCAGGTAAAGAAATAATCACCCTTTGAAGATTGTTACTTTCGTTGGATTTTGTTCTTTGACCCTTGATCATGAAGGATGACCTTGACCGTTCACCACTCAAAATGTGCAGCTCCATGAGATACACATGCATGCCAAATATCAAGTTGCTATCTTCAATATTGCAAAAGTTATAGCCAATGTTAAAGTTTTCGGACGGACGCACTGACTGACGGACTGACAGTTCAACTGCTATATGCCACCCTACCGGGGCATAAAAAGCGAAAAATTACCACGGAAAACCCCAGCAGGTTAATATTTGTGGTAAAAGTATGCGAATTCAAAGTATGTTCGTCTCGTTAAAAGGATTATATAATAAAGCACAGAACATGGCAATATAAGAAAGAAGAAACAACTAAACAACAAGGATAATTTCTTTATAAACATACATTTAAAGTGCCAAATAATTGAAACAATAATATATGTATACAATACAATACAAACCCTTTCCTAACTATAATATAAATGTCTTTTTCCATAAACCCTTAGCAATATCCTATTTGCAGATACAGTGAAATTTTTAATTTTGTATTTACCATTCGCCAAAAATTATAAATGGTATTGAACAAAGCATCCACTGTTATTCCATTTAATCTTCCCATTCATTTAACACCACCATATATTTTCATATTTCACATGGTCGGCCTATTATATGATCAATAATAATCGTAGCGCCCGGCCTTTCTTCCGTGATCTTGTTTGTAAGCAACGTACTTGATAGGGCCTTGGTCGTAAGTGCCATAGTCCCATGTATCATACAGGTACGGCTCATCAATCTTTTTAACCTCGTAAGCGTTCCCTGGGTACCCTTCATACACGCGGGGAGGCTCCATTGCGGGATAGGGAATCTTGTAACCGTCATACGGAAGAGCGCGAAGTTCCTGAGGATAGCTAGACTGGTACAGCTTTGCCTGTTGAACGTTACGAACCTGAAATTCGGACAAGATTTGTTGAAATTGTAGATTCATCATAATTGCATAAATTATACACTTTACAACTAACTATTTGAAAACAGGACGCTCTCAAACTATGCTGTGCCTTTATCAGGAGTTCCCCTGTCTTGTTTCTAAACATACAAGGGTAAATACGGTGATTCGTTCTAGAGTAAAATTGTTTATAAAATGCCATTTGTTAAATAGTGGTCATCAGAGAAAAATATCTGAAATCACACGTGTGAATTAAAATGCCAATATGCTCTATGCAAAAACACAGAAAAACAAGCACACACTTTAAACAAGGACACGGAACTCCACCACTGCCAACATTGTGAGCATACTTAAATACTAAATAGCTGTAACAATATTGACCGGAAATGGTCTCCACTGACCTGTCCTGGCTCACGTGTGTAGCCCCTGTTGATGACATTGTCCACACAGAGGACTATGCCACCAATCAGCATAAGGCTTCCACCGGCTGCAGACAGTCCGAAAGAGTAGTGGAGGTGACGGGAAGTGGATGCAATCCCACCGTAGACGGCGATAGCAGTAATGACCGATAAGCCTGCAGCGGGAGAGAAAATAAAGCATATTTAAAATTGAAACGTTTAAATTATCTTTGAAATTTGACGAATACACAAAGATACAATTTATTCCGTTATGACCTTAAAAATAATATTAGAAAAACGCTGTGCGTATTACGGTTAGTAACATATTTATGTGTGTAGAATAACAAACGGGTCACTTTGTTGAAATAACTATGCAGAATTATGCATTCAATACCTTTCACGACGATTTATTAATATGACCCCTTGCTCGTCCATTAAACAAGATAAAAATGATCTCTTTTTTTTTTTTTTTTTTTTTTNTTTCCCGCAACGATATCTATTCATACGACACACGAACACTAACATGGTCCATGAATATGTGTTGACTAAATATTACCACATTTTTTTTAAGAGCATTTTGTATCTTGTTAAATCTATATTACCAGACCACATCTAGCGTTGAAATTTTGGCTATTGGAACTGAATGCGTGTATAAGATAAGATATTAAGCTTATCTAATGCGTTTTAATGTTCATACCATGTATTTTATATAAAAGATAATTGAGTTCAGAAATTTAAACTGTAAGCGAGCGTTAGTGAACTTGCTAAACTATCATGAAGGACTTTCAGATTTCATAGCCAAACATAATGTGTTGCTTATATCCCTACCTGCAAGCACTGAACACGTACACGCGGCTATTCGCCATACATGTACGTACTGGCGAAGAAAATAGTCGATGAGGGAGATGATCATTAGCGCTATGAAACCAAGGATGATGCCGATGATTGTTAAAGCTTGAACTGCCCTGAGCCACTCTGAAATCATGAGTAAGGTGACCGTTTTCAAAATAACGTTCTTATTTATAAATGTAATAATAAATTGCAATAAATACAGAATCTCTTTCTTTAATTCACATGGTATATATAAGTTTACCAAATCTTATACAAGACCGATCCAAGGTCATCGGTTTACAACTATCTATCTATCTATGTATACTGCCAAGCGCCCTTTCGAGCATTATAGGCAGATTTGGACATTATCGAGTCCGTTTTCTGGGAAGAACCAGTACTTGGTGTCTATGGAGGATATAATGAGAACGCTCCCCGAGAAGGGAGCGAACCCACGAACTCCCGATCGCTAGGCGGACACCTCATCCACTACACCACCGCGACCGTTCAACTTAATTTCAACTTGCTTCGAGACTTAAACTAATATTTCAATTAACCGGGTATTACTATTTATTTGCAACAAATAAGCAATACACACGAGGCAAAATAATCAAGTCAAAAACAATACTTACCGGTACCTAAAATCGGCAGATCTACGCACTCTTTATTGTCTGTACAAATTCTCCACAAGCCACTATTAGCAAAACTTCTGACATCAATCCAATAATTAGTAGCGAACCCTACGATGTGTAGAACATATCCGATGAACACAATAAAGCCGGACACAATCCACATAATCGCGTATGGCCGTTGATAGCGATCCTTGTTTTCCATTCTCGCCACCCTACCGCTCCTGACTGACTGGGGAAATGTCGAACATATACATTTATATGGCTAATAGCTCTGGGATGTAATGTTCACCCACGAATGAAATCACAATTATTTCATGTGAATTTCACTCACGATTTCATTCATTATAGGTGGCGGACAACTTTATTCGTGATTTGGTCGCTCATCGTAAAATATGGTAATTGCTTTTCTACTCATGTTCTCGTCTTTATGTAATAGGGTGATATTAACAGTTACGTCGCTTTTGTATGCAGTCATAAAATGTCTTTCAATCAATTTCAACAGTCAATTTTCACAAATCCCTTTCTTAGTAACCTGTCACGCATGATTTAGCATATGGTGACCACCATTGTTCATACCACTTTAATCACACGTAGTGTTATAAGAGAAATACAAAAGTGGTGCATCATATGTTGCAGGTTTGTTGAATTGTTAACGGTAAATTGGGTATTAAATTCAAGTAAACATTTGACACGTAATAAGGCTCCCGATGGTGATTGTATATTAAACGAATATTTTATTGAGTGTATTGATATCTTATCCAGTAATTTGTGTGATGTTTATAATAGTATTAAAACCTCGGGCGTATTTCACGAAAAGTGGACAGAAGGTATAATTATACCATTGCATAAAAAGGGCCCTGAGGATGATGTAAAAAATTATAGAGGGATAACCTTTGTAAGTTGTTTTTTCTGAGCTATGTGCAGCTATTTTAAACAAGCGCATTGAATCCTTTTGCGAAAATAATGCTACAATTTCGGATGTACAATTCGAATTTAGAAAAGGATATTCAATCTTTAATAACGGGGGCGAGATATGTGGATTTAACAAGTTTATCGTTTAAAACTTTTAGATCGTGTACATCGAAAAATTAGTAAAATTCTCCTAGGTGTCCAATCATCTAGCAGCAGCATGGGAGTATATGGGGAACTAAGGGTATTACGTTTAAACGTTTCAGCGGTCGTGTTTCGTGTTTTGCTCAAAAACGTTTACAAAAACAGTAAACGTTGAAACGACAGTCAATATCAATATAATAAATATTGGGGTGCGAATAACGTAGCAAGCCTATTATTCAATGCGAGGTCCGAGTAAAATCCGGTCGCCTACTTGGCGCATGGTCGTCTGACGGTAATATTCTAGTTAAGGACTTAAAGTTTGAAATTCATAGAGTCGTACATATTGACGACTTAAAGTCATACATATCCGACAGTTAGCAACGTTGAAATTCCATTTATATGATCAAGGTATCGACGATCTTATATTAGTTAACAAGATTAAACGTTGTTAACTTTACGGGCGTCATGGTTATTGTGACAAAGATTCAGTTGTAATATGCTATCACAGCACGTCCTCAACATCAATATTGGTACTGTTACTTCTTTAGTTTGTCAAAACTATTCCTTTTTTATAAAAAAAAACGATGTTTAATTGTTGTCAAGCTATACTAATGATCAAAATTGAGGATGCTGCCTTATATCTTTAGCACTTGAATTAGACCGGTGCATCGACCCGGAGTTATAATTAAATAAACATACTTTAAACATTTTCTACTAACGGACTTTTGTTATTGTTGTTGTTGTTGGACAAACTGGTGCAGTGCTGTGTTGTCTATAAAAATCATGTGACATAATCATCTGTTCTAATGCATGTGTACTTGTTTTTGTTATTCGAGTGTNCCCCCCCCCCCCCTCGAACCCAAACGTGGAACCCCACTAAACATTTCGTGTGTACCTTTACGCATAATGTTGCTAACACCACTATTAACGGCTATTAATTACGAAAACACATCTTATCACAATTTCGAAATCAAATCTAGTCAATGTATAGAACATGTTAATAAGATTAAACCTATGTTTCATACTCTCTATGTCAGCACACATGTGATTTGTATTGCTTTTATTCACCCTGTGAACATCGTGGTCGCGTAGAACAGTTTTTACTAAAATGCATCTATAATTAATTAATTGAACTGAGTAAGAATAGTAATTTTCGGATTTCAGTGAATATATTTTTTACTAAGTAGCTTTACCTAAGTCCTTGGGTGTCTGAAGTAAAATTATGTAGTATAAGTGAAACCTGTCACTCACTAGGGATTAACCAGGTGATTTATAATTATATTTATTCACCATGTGAACTACGTGGTCGCATTGAACAGTTTTAACAAATGGCAATGCAACCAATCACTTATAATGAGTATGAACAGTGATTCTCGGACTCTCGGATTTTAGTGAATTCGTTGTTGTTGTTTTTTTTTCACATAATGATCCAAGTCCACGGGTTTTTTGCTTTAGTATTGTTATTCACATAAAGTAATCTTAATTGTCTGTCAATTTTCCGATTTTAATTTCACGTTAGTGTATATAACAGATAATAGCCGTTTTAACTGGGGATTAGTCTAGCTATGTTTTAAGTCTTCTACTGTAAACGCAAATGAGATATTCTGACCACTATTTACTGCAGCTATTGATGTTATGCTTGTTGTTACTCGTTTTGCTGTCTTTATGTTAAACGACACTTCTCTATTGAACCTATTCTTTATATATACGCTTTACAAATACTCTCTTCCATTGTTTCGTTTCAAATATCCTGTCACTTGTAGTATTGTCAACTAGAATTAAAAAGCAATAGATCGTTGTTTATGCTAGTATTCAATTAACAATATGCTTAAATATTTTTACTAAACCTATATTATCCAACTGTCTCATCCCCATTATGTTTCAGTTTCTTTTTCTTATCCCTTTTTTTTTGTTTGTGCATTATTAGTCCTGTCCAGCATATGTCAAGAAGTTGCACGAAATGTAATTTATTTTGGTAATTCACGGCCATTCAGTCATTTATGTTTGTGTGTTAAACTTTCACCTATTGGGTAACGATATTGCTGCATACCGAATTATTGTGTGGTTATTTAATTCAAGTAAATATTGTTGTCGTAAAAAAATCGTTTACATGTGGAGTGCAACAAGCGAATTTGTATTACTTATTCTCGCCCTTTTCGGGCTATCGCGCGCTCTACTCTCAGGCTGCATTATTCGACCGTTTGTCTTTGAAATGAATCTGTTATTAATTGACGCTTTACGCTTTCTTTTATTTTTATCAGGGGATATTGAGTTTAATCCAGGACCGGATTACAAGGCACTCAGTGTCTTGCATTTGAACGTGCGGTCAATACGTAACAAACTTGATTATGTAGCAAGTAATCTGTGTAATTTTGACATTTTATGCTTCACGGAAACTCATCTAACTGATGTTGTTCCCGATAATGTTTTAACAATTGAAGGTTTTAATACAGGTTTTCATCGTAAAGATTATACACCTCACTCCAGCGGCTTATTAATTTATGTAAATGAGTCTTTACTGTCGCGGCGTGTTATTGAGTTAGAATGTCCCAGTGTGCACTCATTATGGATTGAACTTAATACTGGCTACTTCTCCGCTTTACTTTGCTGCTTTTATCGTCCCCCCAACTCAAATGTATCTTTTTGGAATGACCTCGAAACTAATATTGACAAAGCCTTGGATATGAACCAAAATGTTATTATGCTTGGTGATATAAACGAAGACCAACTTAAAAACTATACCCGTCTTAAACAGTCATTGGCAATCTTTAATTTAAGAAACGTTATAACTGAAGCAACTAGAGTCACTGCCAATACTTCTACATTAATTGACCCCATAATTGTCTCCGATAATTTAATTGTAATGAACAGTGAGGTTATATCAATTGATAATTCTGTAAGTGATCACCATGCCACGGCTGCGCACATTAAAGTCCCAACCGTCATAAGTAAACCGATGCAGAGACATGTTTGGTTGTACAAACGAGCTGATTTTCAACGTCTTAACAATTTAATTAACACCGAAAATTGGAATTTTATAACAATGATGAGTATAGAAGATGCTACCACTTTATTCACGGTCAAACTTTTAGAACTAATGAAATTATGTATTCCATTTAAACTAGTTACAGTCCGTCCTAATGATAAACCTTGGTACGACTCTATGATACGTACTTTTGCCCGTAAACGCGACCGACTTAAAGCTACCGCTATAAAACATCCTTCTGAAAACAACTGGGCTAAATTCAAACACGCTCGAAACAGAGTCAACAATATGATTAAACATGCAAAGGAACAATTTTACTCCAATATTGAAACTACATTAACTGATTTAAAATCAAGCAATTCCAGGCAATACTGGAAGATGTTAAAACATCTCATCAACTCGCATTCACACTCTGATGTGATACCACCCCTAAAATCGGTCGACATACATGGAAACGTAACTATATATACTTCTGAAGAAGAAAAAGCAACGTGCTTAAACAATTATTTTGTTTCCATTTCAACTTTAGATTCATCTTCGGGAGTTCTTCCCGTCCCTACTCAGTTTCCATTTGCATGTTTGCAAAATGTGTCAATTACTGAAACTGAAATAATCGATTTAATCAAAATTTTAATAACTAACAAAGCTGTTGGTGAAGATTTAATCAGTCATCTTGTTCTTAAGCGTACTAGCGAGTCTATTTCAAAACCGTTATGCCTATTGTTTAATAAATCATTACAAGAATGCACATTTCCTTCTTTATGGAAAAATGCAATTGTGATGCCCTTATTCAAAAAGGGTGACTCGAACATACCTTCAAACTATCGCCCCATCTCTCTTTTAAGCTGCATAGGAAAACTTATGGAGCGTGCTGTATATAAACACTTGTACAACCATTTTATTGCACACAATTTAATTTATTGCAAACAATCGGGATTTCTTAGAGGGCACTCAACAGTCTATCAACTTATTGATATATTTGATCAAATAGCTCGATCTATTGACGACAAGAAACTTAATTGTATGATTTTTTGCGATATATCCAAGGCGTTCGACCGAGTTTGGCATCGAGGTCTTTTATTCAAACTTAAACAAAATGGCATAAGTGGAAATATACTACATTGGATAGAGAGTTACTTGTCTAACCGTACCCAAAAAGTATTTGTCGGCTCAGCAAAGTCGCAGTCATTAGAAGTAAATGCCGGTGTCCCCCAGGGCTCAGTATTAGGGCCGTTGTTTTTCCTGATTTACGTAAATGATATTGTAGAAAACCTTTTAAGTATTACCCGACTGTTTGCTGATGATACTTCATTATCATGTACCACATCTGTATTAGCTGATCTCGAGGGTATTTTAAACCATGACCTATGTCTTATTAACGTATGGGCAAAGCGTTGGCTTGTTGATTTTAATCCTCAAAAAACTGAAGCTATTCTATTCACAACACAAAAGAATATTCCTTTTCCCAAGTTAATGTTTGGTAATGTACCCGTAACATTTGTTGATGAACACAAACATCTCGGTCTTACGTTTAGCAGCGATGGAAAATGGAACAACCACATAAATAATATTCTGACATCCGCGTCGAAAATCCTCGGCGTTATGCATAAAGTTAACTACAAACTCTCAAGAAAATGTCTAAATCAAATATATTTCACACATTTGCGTCCATTATTAGAATACGCTTGTAGTGTATGGGACGGCTGTAAATTGTACCATAAGGAATTATTGAAAAAATCCAAAATGAAGCCGCGCGTATTGTCTCAGGCCTAACCAGATCCGTCTCACTTAGAAACCTTTACACTGAAGTTAGATGTCCACGTCTAGAAAAAAGACGAAGTTATCTTAAACTTATTAATATCTACAAAATGCAAAACGGCCAGTGTCCCAATTACCTTACTAATCTTCTTTCACCAGCAGTTCATAAACAATCCTCTCGAAATCTTAGAAACGCGAAAGACTATACTATTTATCAAGAAGAACTTTACTTAATTCACCCTCGTTTTTACCATCTGCAATTAATCTATGGAATTCGTTACCTATTGATATACGAAACATTGACACCATTTCGAATGTTAAAACTTCATTGAAACAATTATTTAATTTATGCGAAGATAATCCCCAATACTTTTACACTGGGGATATACACTCATCAATTGTACATGCCCGTTTAAGAAATAATTGCAGCAACCTTAACTCGGACTTATTCATTAATCATTTAAAAACACTCCCCTTTGTGCGTGCGAAAATGATGCTGAAAATGTTGAGCATTACCTCTTTCATTGTCATACATACCGTTTGCACCGAATAGCTCTATTAACTGCGCTACGATCGTTTCATCCCCTTAATTGTGAGATGCTCCTTTATGGTAAGCTTTCATTAAATAATGAAAACAACAAAATCATTTTTAACGAAGTTAAAAAATATATTATTACGACAAAGCGATTCATTACTTAGCTAACTTTTTTTTTCATTTTGTTGGAAATGACTTATAACTATCATTATTAATATGATCAGTATTAATATCCTTTATTGTATAAGATATCTGTATATTTACTATATAATCATTGTTTTTATTATTATTACTATAAGTTTTACTATTCTTGGTAACTATGTTATTATTAGTAGTACTGTTGTCACCATAAAAAGAATTATTGCGAGCTATGTTCTCAATTGTATACTGTGTAAATGACATCAATAATATTTTATTTGAGTCTGTCACCATTACAACAAGAACCCCGATAATGTTGAAGAACTTCAGGTCTAACCCTTTTTCCAGCATGTATGTATGGACCAATGTATATATTTGTACAATGTCATTATTTCAAAATAAAATATGTTTAAAGTAAATGCATATGCCGCCAGCTTGAAATATTTTAAGTGATTTATTAGCAAAGTAAAACACTGCGGTAGCATGTTGAAAAGCAATGTTTTAAAGGGACTGTAAACCACGAATGACGGAAAAAGAAAAGTTTTAAAATACCGTTTTTTTTTTTTTACAATTATCCGTTTATATTGATGAAAATATCATGACTGGGATATAACATTACTTGAAAAATGTTCATATTTTCAGTATATTCGTTAATTAAAGTTCGCGATGTGAAATCCAAAGTACATCGCGAAAATAGGTGACATAACGATATACACACTATAAATAACGCACGTAGATTGATCATTTTATATATATAATATATACAATTCACTACGCATGCACAATTTGCATTCCTGGGTTTACCACGTGACGATGATGATCCATCTACTCGCGTTATTTATAGTTAACTGGTAGTTATCTGGTAGACATACCCACTATAAATAAATAAATAAAGTAAACTTGTTTCTCTTTTTCTGCAGTCAAACGATATGCACATTGTATTTCATGTGCAAAATACGTAATTTTTTTTCGGAGTGTAGTTTTCGGATACAGTATTTTTCGTCGATTTTACATTAGTTTCGACGTTCTTTAAATTGTTTTAATTTAATGACGAATACACATGTGGTATGCTTTATAATATTTTATGATTTTAATATGACGTCATTGCGCGAATGGGATATGCACTGAATATAACTACCGGAAATAATTACTACTTTCAGTTTGGAAATGCGATGCTTTTAAAACGGACATAGGGATACCGTTTGAACGGTAACGTTTGGTTTATTTGATTTCGTTTAAACGTTTAGAAAAATATGTAAACGGGATACCCTTACTTTGCACATATCAGTGCTTACATTGAACCTGCTTGGGGCAATTTAAGCTATTGTGCATTGTGAACATATCGTTATTATAATTTTTATTATATGTATATACTTTTTTAAATATATACATTTGCTGTGAATTTGGACAGTTTGGATGACTGGTTGCGCCTTTGAATATTCATATGAGCCATACATCTTTCTGAATTAATTTTATGTTTTCCTGGTGTAAGAATCCACCAAAAATGATGAAATTGAAAAATAAAATAGAATAATATCGCGTTTCACCATTTCCACGTGCAAAAAGATGAAACCATACATACCCCTCGTGCTAAAGCGTCCGATCGTCACGGATGAATGATTTTATCGTGAGCCTGCTCAGAATGTAGTCAAATGATCAAATGTAAAATTTTAAATCAAAATCTTAACTCATAACTAAGTTATTTACTCCAAGTGTAGTACCAGTAAAAGTATTGATTACACAGTAAATTGGGAATAATATGGTAACAAGAAACTGCATCATTAACCGTTATAATCGGTTCATGCTTGACACGTTTAGCAGAAAATTTAGTTAATATTTAATTTCACGCGTTTCGAAGTATAGCGTGAAATATGTGTCTTACGCGTTATAACAAGTTTACAGTAGAAATATAAGCGAGTTCTATTGGTCAGGTTTTGCGCGAGGAAATTGTAATAGTTTTAGGTTGTGTATATTCAGACGTTTTTACTTCGGAAACATCGATTTCGATAGACAGCAAGTTTACATGTGGTTGTGCAGCCATGTCGAACAAAAATGAAATTCTTTCGAAGTTAGAGTCAATTATTAGCAGAAAATCGGACACATTTGAGAAGAAAATTACGGAAAAACAATAGCATTCGCATATGCCACTTTCTAAAAAAAAATGGGTGATTCTAGAGTACGAGGCTCATCTTTCGGTCGACGATTTGGAGGACGAAAAGAAAATCACCAGGGCCAGTTAAACGCGGACCGAAAGCTGCGACATGAGAGACGCATCCGCGGTCGTCGGTTCACGCCATTCGCGCACTCTATGAACATTGCGAATGATTCGGTTTCGACAGCGACGGTTGCTTCACAGTCAAACAACGCATGGCAGACGAGACGTCCGGGGCTCTGTTTGCGATGCGATCATTCCGGACACTGGAGATCTGAGTGCAAAGCGGTGGTCGCTAACGGTGGAGCCGTAAATGCATGGAAAGATAAGTTCACATGATTTTATTTTGCAATATTTCAAACGTAGTTGGTAGTAGCAGTATATGTTGTTACGTAGTGAAAACACCAGTTGATCGGTTAGAATGCAGGTATGATATTTGGAAATAGGCTGGTGCGAGTGAATATATATTATATGTTGTGGAAGAAGTTTATAAGCTACCCTTTATCCATGAATCAAAATCAGCGTTGATGCGTAATGACAAATCTGCCATGGCTAATGAATCTTTTATATCTCAGAGGATTGAAACTTTGATTATAAAGGGTGCATTTCGGAGGTTTGACCGAACATATATAACCAATCCTTTAACAGTTACAAAGGGAAAGTCCGGAAAGGCCCGGTTAAGCCTATATTGTCGACATATCAATTTAGAACTTTTCAAGTTTAAATGCTGTTTTGAAGACCATTCTGTAGCCAACAATATGTTTTTAAAAGGTGATTTCTTGTTTAAATTTGACGTTAGCGGATCTTATCATCATATCATTATTTTCAAGCACATATGAAGTAATTGGGATTTTCGTAGCAGATAGGTGAACAAATTCGTTCTTTTGGATATAATGTTTTAGCGTTCGGCATTTCACGACAGGTTTTATTTTTACAAAATTCCTGAGTTTTAGTCTCAAAACGGAGAGCACTGGGTCTAAGAATAATATTATTTTAAGATGAAGGTCTTGGAGGCGCCAGTACATTCGATAAGGCATTAAAGGCATCACATTATGTAAAAAAAAAGACTTGTCCGAGTTCGGATTGTTAATAGCAGAAGAGAAATGAACGTGGTTACCATGACAACGAATTGAGAGGTTAGGTTATGACTGGAATACACTAGATGGTACATAGGTTACGACTGGAATACACTAGATGGTAAATAGGTTATGACTGGAATACACTAGATGGTACATAGGTTATGACTGGAATACACTAGATGGAACATAGGTTATGACTGGAATACACTAGATGGTACATAGGTTATGACTGGCATACACTAGATGGTACATAGGTTATGACTGGAATACACTAGATGGTACATAGATTATGACTGGAATACACAAGATGGTACATAGGTTATGACTGGAATACACTAGATGGTACATAGGTTATGACTGGAATACACTAGATGGTACATTCGCTGTGACTGGAATACACTAGATGGTACATTCGCTGTGACTGGAATACACTAGATGGTTCATTCGCTGTGACTGGAATACACTAGATGGTACATTCGCTGTGACTGGAATACAATAGGAGGTACATTCGCTGTGACTGGAATACACTAGATGGTACATTCGCTGTGACTGGAATACACCAGATGGTACATTCGCTGTGACTGGAATACACTAGATGGTACATTCGCTGTGACTGGAATACACTAGATGGTACATTCACTGTGACGGAAGCGCGGATAAGGAATATGGAGTTTTTGTTGTATGAGCTTATTAACAAAGTTACAAAGTGTTTGACAATTCAAGCGCGAACCATTGCAAAACTGATAGGGCAGCTCATTTCAACGCAGAGCGCTGTTGGCTCAATAGCTAGATTAAGGTCGAGATGTATGAATCAATACCTGGCTAGTAGAGCTAGTTGGGATGCGCCTGTTTTAATAACTTCTGGCGCTTAAGAAGAAATGGTGTTTTGGAAAGATAACGTTTGAATGTTAAATAAAAATAATTTATGTAGAAATTAAGAAGACACTAGCTCTAGTGATAATGAGCCCATTGCTGTGTACTGTGACGCCAGTGGAGCTGGCTTTATGGGGTTGTATCGCTAATGTCGATGACACTGACATAGGGTCGTTGGTCAGAATCAGAAAGTGGATTGAGTACCATGTGAAAAGAGCTGGAGGCTATAAATAGAATTTTGCAAAGCGCAATAAAAAGCCTGGAAGGGCGAGAGGTTGAAGTTAATACAGATAACAAGAATAGTGTAAGCGTACTAGCTGTTGGTAGCATAATGTCATATTTGCAAAAAGTTGCTGTTCAGGTTGACAGTGTTTGTATAGAATATAGTAAACACCTAGTACCGAAATGTTACTGTTCATGTGGATAGTGTTTGTATAGAATATAGTACACATTTAGTACCGAAATGGTGCTGTTAAGATTGACAGTGTTTGTATAGAATATAGTATACACGTAGTACCGAAATGGTGTTGTTCAGATTGACAGTGTTTGTATGAAATATAGTATACGCTTAGTAACGGAATGGTGCTGTTCAGATTGACAGTGTTTGTATAGAATATACTATATATTTTGTACCGAAATGGTGCCGTTCAGATTGACACTGTTTGTATAGAATATATAATATATTTTGTACCAAAATGGTGCTGTTCACATTGACAGTGTTTGTATACAATATACTTCCGGTATACACTTAGTACCGAAATGGTGCTGTTGAGATTGACAGTGTTTGTATAGAATATACTATACATTTTGTACCGAAATGGTGCTGTTCAGATTGATAGTGCTTGTATAGAATATAGTATACACTAAGTATCGAAATGGTGCTGTTGAGATTGACAGTGTTTGTATAGAATATACCATACATTTTGTACCGAAATCGTGCTTTTCAGATTGACAGTGTTTGCCTAGAATATAGTATACACTTAGTACCGAAATGGTGCTGTTGAGATTGACAGTCTTTGTATAGAATATACCATACATTTTGTACCGAAATGGTGCTGATCAGATTGATAGTGCTTGTATAGAATATAGTATACACTAAGTACCGAAATGGTGCTGTTGAGATTGACAGTGTTTGTATAGAAAACGCTATATATTTTGCACCGAAATGGTGCTGTTCAGATTGATAATGCTTGTATACAATATAGTAAACACCTTGTACCGAAATGGTGCTTTTTAGATTGACAGTGTTTGTATAAACTAAAGTATACACTTAGTACCGTAATGGTGCTTTTTAGATTGACAGTGTTTGTATAAACTAAAGTATACACTTAGTACCGTAATGGTGCTGTTCGGATCGAAAGTGTTTGTATAAAATATAGTATACACGTAGTACCGTAATGGTGCTGTTCAGATTGACAGTGTTTGTATAAAATATAGTATACACGTAGTACCGTAATGGTGCTGTTCAGATTGACAGTGTTTGTATAGAATATAGTATGCACTTAGTACCGTAATGGTGCTGTTCGGATTGACAGTGTTTGTATAGAATATAGTATACACTTAGTACCAAAATGGTGCTGTTCTGATTGACAGTGTTTGCATAGAATATAGTATACACTTAGTACCGAAATGGTGCTGTTCAAATTGACAGTGTTTGCATAGAATATAGTATACACTTAGTACCGAAATGGTGCTGTTCAGATTGACAGTGTTTGCATAGAATATAGTATGCACTTAGTACCAAAATGATGCTGTTCAGATCAACAGTGTTTGTATAGAATATAGTATACACTTAGTACCGAAATGGTGCTGTTCTGATTGACAGTGTTTGCATAGAATATAGTATGCACTTAGTACCAAAATGATGCTGTTCAGATCAACAGTGTTTGCATAGAATATAGTATGCACTTAGTACCAAAATGGTGCTGTTCAGATTGACAATGATTGTATAGAATATAGTATACACTAAATACCGTAATGGTGCAGTTTAGTTTGACATTGTTTGTATAGAGAATAGTATACACTCAATACCGAAATAAATATCTAGAGAAAACAATGTTCAAGCTGATTTTCTAGCATTATACTGCCCGCACACATTCGATATATTTGCCTGTATTAAACGAAATGTGACGTTAATATTGGTGCCTGGGTAACATCGGGTATTGATGCATTTAGCGTTAAGAGGTCATATACAAATAATTGGATGGTTTTACCACCGCGGCTTGTTTCAAAGTGTTTAAGGAAAATGACCAGTGAAAAATGTCGAGCTACCTTAGTTATACCATAGTCGGCGCCGTATTTGTCATTGTTATCCAAAAGAAAGAAACACATGCAGATTACATTAGAGAGAACTTTTTTTTTTAAGCCACAGTGCGATTCGTGTATAAAATAGTATGTTTGTTTGATCAGTTTGAGATCTGGAGAGAGGCATCCACGACAAAACATGCGAAAGCGGTTTGGATGGAGACAGTTTTGGACACATGAAGTCAAAGATGGCGTATTTCATCGTACAGTCAAACAGTGATAACACAAGTGACTCCTCGGAGAGGAGATTAAGTGTCTCGAAAGCCTTAGTACTGTAACTTAGCTGTGTGCGTATCATAGCACCGCCCCATGTTTTTGTATTTTCTAAAGCACTAGGCTGGCATTGCAAAACATTGCTGTTGTTTTGTATAGTAAACGGGTATTAAAAGTAAGCAAAGACTATTAATTTCACGCGTTTCGAGGTATAGCGTGAACTGTTTGTCTTACGCGTTATAACAAGTTTACAGTAGAAATATAAGCGAGTTCTATTGGTCAGGTTTTGCGCGAGGAAATTGTGATAGTTTTAGGTTGTGTATGGTCATTCTACCAGACGTTTTCACTTCGGAAACATCGATTTTGATATGAAAGAATTATTGTGTATGTATGGGTTTTTTTTCACACAAGAACAATTGTCTGTTTTTGTTTAAACATGCTAAAAATGTACGTTGAAGACGAGATCAATGCTTTATTGAATGAGGCCCAACATTTAGTTTGTGATCTGACACCTTACAAATGGACACAGGCTTCCAGCGTTCACCGTCTCTGGTTTTTCCTGGTCGGTAAGTTCACAGTAAGAATTGTGTATCCACGTTTTCCATAAATGTTATTTATTTAGCTCACGCTTGTCACACTGTTGTATTCTCTCCTATTTGTCGTGGCTGCACTACGCAGAAATAAAAGCACTCGTCTCTCATTGCAAAACATTGTCGTTGTTTTGTATAGTAAACGGGTATTAAGCAAAGACCACACCGTTCAATCGACTCCAGCGACGACTGTGGATCATGCGACGACTGAGATACTGTGTACATATCGGTGGAAAGCGAGGTGTAAGTATTTTTCCCTATTCTTTATATTTTACGTATTGGACTGAGCAGGTTTAGGTGTGTTCTTTGAGAGCCTAAGTAAGAAGGACTTTGTGAACGAAATCCCTACCTTCATAGCTGCTTACTTTTCAATAAATTCGTTAGAATGTGGTCAAAAATCAAACAAAATCCACCAATCTCTCAGTCAAACTCTTACTACACAGGATAGACCATATATAAATATGAAAAACATTTTATTGAAATCTTTAATCATTTTTCTTCGGTTATTCCAAATTACAGCATCCAACATGAACAAACAACATTTTTATCAACGACTAAATTCGAGTGGGTTTTAAAAAACGGCTCATGATATCGGCCGTGACTAATTATTAGTCATGACAACGGCAACAAAAATAAAAGTATGCTCATGCATTCGGCTGAGACAATGAAAAATGACATGATGAGATGTGAACGTTATTCCCTGCTCAGAACTGTTTAATTAGTTATTTTAACTGTGTACATTTAGACTACCCGGTAACCTTTATCCAAAGATTGTGTTTAAATCTTAATCGTTATAGCGACTGGTATTCTCATCTTGTTGCCGGGGAAGAACATACTTATATTTCCTACCCAACGGAACTTGTATAATGGAAAAACTAACTGTTATTTAAAAAAAACATTTGCTATTATATTCAAAATTGAGCAATATCGCGCTCATTGTCTCTGTGAGTTACTTCCCTTAACTTCCCTTATTTTCCGGGTACACATTTACCCGTATTATACAACCACTGCCGTAAGTCAGGATTTATTTATAATGATTTGTATCTGAGATCCAGTTCAACGATTTTCTGATTTGTAACAATTTAAAACAATTTCCTGAACGATCTTCTTACACAGAGAAGTTGAATACATAAATAAATGAAAAAATGCGTCTGTTAAGTAGGAGCGGTTTATGTTTTATTCAGAGCTCTATATAAGGAGCGTATTTCCACAGCAAACTTTCTTAATCGTTACCAAAATCCTATGTTGTGAATGCTGATAAGAATCGTCTGGATGCAAAGATTCTAACGAGCACTAAAACATAAGATTTATGTTACAATGTTCTTGTAAATCTTGTATAATATTATAACTAATTTATCATTCAACACTTATCATTGTGTGTATATTTTTTACACTAACTGACACTGACTTTACTTGATAAGTGTAAATTGGGAAAAGGGAGTAATAGGAAATTGCATATTGTTTAGTGATAACAATACTAAAAACTGCGGATAAGGAGAGAACAGGTAATTCAGATAAGATAGTTAAATAAAATAAGGAAAAGAGCGCATTTAACGTGCAGTACGGATCGCAACATAACATCGGCCAGTGTAATATTATACAACAGTTCACCAAGCAATTCATTCACAGTCAAACTCACGGAATTGGGGACAATTCAATACGAGGCAGGAGAGATGCTGAAATAGAAAATGAACTGATGAAATATAATTTGAACAAGACCAACAAAGAAGTCAGTCCAGCAAATATGAAAGAGATAGTTTGACATTGAGAACGTTGCAACTTATAAAGATCCTCGCGTTCCCCAATGGGTTGTGATTGTAGGTTTCTGTACATTTTAGGATACATTTGATCGATTTTCAAACTAAGGCGAACTATTTTTAAACAAAAACACACATTTTATTGTAAAAATCTGTTCACCATCTAGATGTATGCAGTGTTGTTATGATTTTAATTCCGGTGCTTATCTATCTCTCTGAAGTTATAATTGGCTACTTTATTCATGCATATCCAAAAGGGGGGGGGGGGCGCCAGTGATTAACGGCCGTAATTAAGAAATGTATGCGCGAATGCAACTACAACGCAATAACAAGATGTGTTTGTGAAACACTATGTCCCCTATTGCGATTTTGACTCGTATATTTGACCTTTGACCTTGAAGGATGGCCTTGACATTGACCTTACACCACTGAAAATGTGCAGGTCCATGAGATAAGTTGCTATGTTGAATATTGCAGAAGTTATGGCCGAAATGAGCAATTTTGACCCATATAATTGACCTTTGACCTTAAAGGATGACCATGACCTTGACCTTTCAGCACTCAAAATGTGCAGCTCTATTAGATACACATGCATGCCAAGTATCAAGTTGCTATGTCGAATATGGCAAAAGTTATGGCCAAAATGAGCGATTTTGACCCATATAATTGACCTCTGACCTTGAAGGATGACCTTGACCTTTCACCACTCAAAATGTGCAGCTCCATGAGATACACATGCATGCCAAATATCAAGTTGCTATGTTGAATATTGCAAAAGTTATCGCCAATGTTAAAGTTGGCGCAAACAAACCAACCAACCAACAGACCAACAGACAGGGCAAAAACAATATGTCCCCCAGTATAGATGTCCCCCAGTATAGACTGGGGGACATAAAAATAGTGCGTCAGTTTAATAAATCGGTGAAACCTGACAATTTCGGTCAATGACAGTATCATGTGACACGTTTTCAATAATTGGCTTGTATTCGAAAAAAAAAATACTTTGAGTTTATTCAGTGCATGATTCTTTTCTGTTTTTATTTTCACAGTTTTTAATGAAAAAAAGACAGATCTACGGCGCACTATTTTCATGATATTTACTGTTTTTCGCACCGGATCGCACTAAAAACAATGTTATGGCATTACGGTGTATGTAAACAATGATTTTCACATAAAGTAGACCGCCAACCAATTGGAAAAGTGGAATTTGATTAAAATCTTCGCCGGACATTGGATGAATAGTTGTTTGCCAAACCTCTAATAAAACGTAGTTTTACCCGATACGTGTTTCTGATTTTCCACTCTCAATGGGGATTGGCTTCCGCCAACAGCTTTAAAACGGCGTCAACATGATGTAAAATGCGACGTTTGATTTCTGGTCGCAGTTACGTGCGTAGCGACATTGAATTGTTTTGCAGCGTATGACAAACAAGGTATCGTTTCAATGTTAAATAAAGTCGATACACGTTTCCGATTTGTGGCTTTAAATCCGGTCCGCTATCGCACGACCGTCTTAACACGATATTGTTCGCCCCGGGTAGTCAAGCGGAACGGCTAGATCCTATTCCTATTCAATTTTTGACGCGGGTACAACGTACCGTTGGGAGCATTTAGAAATGTAACATCGCACCACATAACTTGATATCAAATGTGCCTTTAAGAAAATTAGATTCTGGAATTGTGTGTATTGGACTAGTTTAAGAATTGTCTAACTTTGCATTGAAAAATAATGTCACTGTTTAAAGTAATATTAGTAATTGGCTTTCTCAATTATCATTTAAACAAATAAATGAATATGCAACTGAAAGTAAAATATGCAAAATTATTCATTCAATGAATATTAAATGACTGAGTAGTGTTTCTAATGGCGAAGATTTGAGTTAGATTTTTGTGATACCAACATTCAACAAATGCAATTTTTGATTATTCTGGTATTGAATTCAATGGCAGTGCAGAACAGATAAAAATAGAACTGGAAAGGACCGAAATAAATTAAGTGTTAAGTATACAAAGCTTGAAAATGCAGAGGACAAAAAACGTAAAATAAAACAGATTGAACGGAATATGAAGCTTTTAAAAGCTTCAATAATAAAGTACAAATTGCAATCTAAAAAGATACGATCAAGCTTAAAGAAAATAAAAACTACAGAAAATTTATAGATAATTAAATAGAAGGTTGTTTGAAAGTTCAGCTGTGCGCAAATAACGAAATTATAATGAAAGCTATAGACAATGAAAATAAATTGAAAGAATCAAATGCAAGTAATGACTATTTACATTCTCTGCTTAATGAGTCTACAAAAATTGAACTGTTTGACAACATTTCTCAAATATACAGTATGGCAATGGTTGAGTATGTGATTAATGTGACCGACCTTAAAGTGTGGTCAGAAAAAGTTGGTGAAGTAACTAGAACTGTAGCAGTATTATGTTGAAAACATTTAATAGAGTACCAGCACCATCAACTGTAAATCGTTTTGTGGACAGTAAAATGGCCCTAGTTCATTAACATATTGCTTCAAAGCTAACAAACAAAACGGAAACAACACTTTATAAAGATGAGACTAGAAAGTTGGGGAAATGTGTGCAGACATATCTTGTTACTGATAATGAAGACAATTCTTATCTTATAGTTTTAAGAGAAATGGTAGACAAAAGTGGCCAAAGCAGACTTGATACTTTAAAAGGAATTCTAAATGGCATATCAAATTGCTGTCATGAAAAAAATGAATGAGTTTAATGTTGGTCATTATAAATTACTTGCAAATATTAGAGATAACATGTCTGTCAGAGCTTCCACTGAATTAACTTTAATAAATTGTTGAAAAATTATAGAAATTACATTTTGCCAACAGTTATTTCAGGAAGGACAGATTTGTGTGAAGAGGACACGGCGAAAGTTTCCCATATGAATAAAAAAATAAAAATTGGATAACATCTTTTGGTAGAAAGAAATTGTTTAGATAGCAAGGAAATTGGATCAGCTCTGAAGCCTGAATTCAAACGGTTTCACGCAAATGAATGTGGTACTCTAATTAATTAGAATAGCATCCAAAACACTTGAAGTTGGACAAGAATGGAGTTCGTTTAGCCTGACAGACATTTTTTAAGAATAATAAAAACAACAATACTTTATTTTTAGATAAAGGGGGTTTTCCAGCCATTTTGGATAAAAATCATATAAATTATGGTTATATATTTTGTAGGTTGTTTAAAAAATAAAATTGAGATATAGAGTCTAATAATCAGAAGTAATAAGACACTTCTTTCTAAAAAAAAAAAAACACACAATTTTTTTTTTTTAGGGGATTTTTTTGGGGAATTGGGGAAAAAATATGCATATTTGGCATGGGGAATGGGTCCGACTTTTGGACCCGTGAGATAGGCAGAAAAAGGCCTGTTTCATACTGTGTTTCTTGATGATTTATTAACAATTATTATAATCAGGTGAGCTAAAAACATATCTGCAACATCCATGCTACAAGAAAGACTTGTTGGACTTACTTCTCTGTCAATTGAACATGAAATTGTTCGACATTGAACTGATGGAACTTGTTTCTACATTTGCTTCAGCAAGAGCGCGAAAAATAACGTTTTTAAATTACATAATACATATTTAGATTCTATTGAATGTAAATGCGAATTGAAACAAAAGGCAGCACAACATTCATTTGTGACAGGTTATATTAATTAAATAATTATGTTGCCATGGGTGCATGGGGTGTAGTGCGACAGGTTTGCATTTGGTGCCAAATACTCTGGCGCCGGCCCTGCAATAACCATTCAAAACAATGATGGAACTTATATATCTATCACTACAACAACTTCTAATTCTTTTTTTTTATTTTTATTTTTTTATACTTTCGTTTTATCAAATTTTAACTTTTGCTCATTGGCAAGGCACTTTTGCTCAGAAAGCAAAACTAGAAAAATGGAAAAGATTCAAGAGCGTGCACTCAGATTTGTTTACGATGATTATTCCTCAAGTATTTCAATGTTACTCTCAAAGGCAAAATTAACATCGCTGCATGTCCGCCGGATGAGAAACATGGCTCTAGAAACTTTTAAAATAGTCAACAACATTGCCCCTCCTGTGTTATCAGACCTTGTTGTAAACAAGCAAATTCGTTGAATTGATATCCCCCGCCTTATAAATTTTGTTTATAGATGGGTGCAAATCCCTTGATATATGGTATAATCCAAAAAAAAGGCATTTTTTCAAGATACCAAGGGCCATAACTCCGTTATTAACAGATGGTGTACAATGCCATTTGGGGTGCATTATCCTCTTATCCATATATATAATCATAACAAGTTTAAATGAAATCCGCCAAAGCACTTTCAAGATATGGCTCCGGACAAAAAAGTGCCTATAGTAATAAGCATTTTTTCAAGATACAAAGGGCCATAACTCCGTTATAAACAGATGGTGTACAATGCCATTTGGCGTGCATCATCCTCTTATCCATATATATACTCATACCAAGTTTCAATGAAATCTGCCAAAGCACTTATAAGATATGGCTCCGGACACAAAAGTGCCGGACGGACAGCCGGACGGACGGACGGACAGAAAACGCCAAAAAATATCCCTCCATCTCTGGCGGGGGATAAAAAGTCTACAGGTAATAATTTTAGATATTCCAATTTATTGCAGTTACCAGCGGTTAGAACCACTTCTTATGGTAAGAACACCTTCAAGTACGCTGCGCCAGTGCTGTGGAACTCACTCCCAGATCACTTTAGAATGTGCTCCAGCTTTAGTCAGTTTAAGACCCTGATTTCCAGCTGGAGCGGCAAAGACTACAAATGCATAGCCTGTGATTTTGGGTAGGTGAGCACCAACAGCACTGACGAGCAGTTCTTTGAGTTCAAATTTTCATGTCCGTATATGTATTTTGTTTTGCTTGCTGCATATTCTTATTTCACCCGTTGTGTCTCAGCTTGCAGTATATGTGGTATTCATGTGCTTATATGTATTTTGTGTTGCTTGCTGCATGTTCATATTTCCCCTTTTGTGTCTCAGCTTGAAGTCAATGTGGTATTTTTTTTCCAATGTGCTTATATTTGTATTTTATGGTATTGTTCATGTGCTTATATGTATTCTGTGTCCCCCTTTGTGCCTCAGTTTGCAGTCTTTGTGGTATTTTTCATGTGCTTATATGTATTTTGTGTTGCCTTTTGCATGGTCATATTCCCCCTTTGTGTCTAAGCTAGCAGTCAATGTAGTATTTCATATACTATGCTTGTGTTTTTGCCTTTTGCGTGGTGTTGCATGTGTTGATTTTTATGTCGTTGCTTATATCTAATTTTAAATCATCTATAGCTATGTGTTGTATTAGTGCTTGAAAATCATGACTACTGCCAATTTGCTTCATGTGCCAAGTCTCTGTGTGTTTTCTTACTGAAGAATTCTTAAACAGTCTTTTTTAAGTGTTTTAACTATTTATGTCATTCCTTAGCTAATAGAGATGATACTCATTTAACCATTTATATAAGCGGATAGGCATTTTTCATGATTTTTAATTAAAATGCTCGATGTTTTACTTTTTAGGTGCACTATGATGCCTTTTAACTTTATACTATGCCTCCTTAACAATTGTGTAACTATCATGTAACTTACATTTTTAACATTGTAGCTGATTTACACTTGTTTTATTATAAACCCTTGTTGTACAATAGTCGGTTCAAAAGCTCACATGAGATAATGTTTGTATATTTTGCTGTCTTGCCGACTTTAAATAAAGCTTATCTTATCTTATTCTACAACAACAACTATTTCTTCTACTACTAATTGTCATGTCTACCATTACAACTACTCGTAGAAATTACCACTACTTTAGTATTTACTACTACTACTAGTATTTTTACTTTACTTCTAGGACAGGGTTTTTTTCCCTTCTTTGTGACCCGCCGAATAACAGCCCTTTCCCCTCGGATTTTTTTTCCCCTCAGCAGGTAAATTTTCCCCTAAATTTAATTTTTCCCCAAATATTCATTTTTCCCCTTTGAATCAATTTAAATCTTTGTCAAAATGAATCACGAACTCTCACTGTTTGTTTCGTATTCAGTATCGATTTACATGTTTACATTTTAAAATACGGAAATTGTCATTAGAGCATGCGCGAATCATCGGAATTTACCCATGTATGATAACGGTGAATCCCGAAGTGACGTCTAACTTAACTATTGGTTCAAGAATAATGCCGGAAATTTACGGTGATCAGCGTATTTGGAGACTGGTTTATCTTATAACTCAATATCGGAGGTTTAAACAAATAACGTTAGAATAACGCAGTCAGCGACGTTCGCTATTTTAACCTTTTCCAAAATGTCGAAAAACTGGCGGCACTATAACAAGAAATTAAAGAAAGAAGACGCAAAGGGTACGCGAAGTATCCTTGATTTATTGAAGAAAAGTGTTGACAAAGGTAGATATTAATTGAGTTCCATTGGCATTGCCAGTTAAGCTATAATTATTTTATTTTTACACATTATATATGATGTTTATTTTACCCCACCCACCCTTGTATGATCGGTTTACGCAAGTTACGGAGGTGTCGTCACACTGCACTTTCGTCACACTGAATTTACTGTAGAAAACGGGTACAAACAGGGTTCGTCACAATCGTAATATGAATAATACCGGGAAACTTTAGCTTTTTTGATTGACCCCTTTCTTTCATGTTAAAACAACATAGTTTTTTTTATTTGTTCTATTCATTAATTTAATACATTTAAGTAAATTGAAATATTTAAAATATAATTAATTTAAACAAATGAAATTACATTATTCAAATACAACACAATATAATACAATACATTTAAATACAACTCTACTCAGTAAGCGGTAGAATAATAAAGAATCTACACATCTATTTACATTTCACAACACAATGTTACCTCATAGGTTATTTGGTGTTACATCAAACAATCCATTTATTTTTAAACAATATTACACAATACATTTATAATATTTACATATGAAACATAGAGACATAGTCACAAAATAAATGCAAACAATACATATATAATATATAAGTGTGACGAAATCTCCACTGCCCTCCTTCATAAAATCAGTGTGACGAAACTGCATTGTGATGAAACCTCCATCACCCGTATGATCTGTAACTGTAATGTACTGTTATTCCCGTATGTACATAAATTTGTTGGCCAATTTTTGTTTCTGTAGATAAAAACAAAAGCATTTTTTCTCCTTACCAATCATGAATAAGAATAATAGCATCAGTTGTTCATTTAATTTTTAGACGAAGCTAGTCAGACTAGTAGCAGTGCAGTTCAAGCCCCCATCAGTAATCAGTGTTCAGTTACAGCAGAGGGTGATCCTAACTCGGCAACTTGTGAAAATGACACCATTGATGATAGCCCACATGTTGCAGCAGAGGTTGAGGCAAGTATACCATGTGAACTTGTCACCACTGAATCACTAGACCTTGATGATAGCAAGAGTAACTCCCAGTCCAATACTGCAGTAGATGATGCCTCAACATGTACCACCAATAGTAGCCCATCAGTGTCAGGGGAAAATGCTTCTAACCTTGGAGAAACCTGTTCTGTTGTGTCTAGTAGTCCGGCTGAAAGTGTTGAAGTTATTCCCCCACCAGAGAAAAAAGCTAGAAAGGACCCAAACAACATGGGTATGGATACAAGGCTATTTGATGGGGCCAAATATGAAAAGGCCTTTCCATGGGTGTACTACAATTGCGCCAAGCGTGGTTACATTTGTAAGTACTGCGAATTGTTTGCATTAATCAGCCCATCTGATAACTCTACACCATACATATCTTGTGGTGGCATTCTTGGCTCTCATCCAACTCGGCGTCTGAAGGGACATGCGGATACAGCCCGCCACAAGTTCAGCGCACAGGCATACACAATGTCATTAAGAAGAGTTCCACAGAAGATCATGGATAAGGAAGCAGAAGAAAAGAAACTTGAAGAAGTTGAAAAAAAAAAAGGAACAAGAGCTATGTAAAAAAACTTTTCAAAACTCTTGTCTTTATGTGTGAAAAAAATTGGGCTCAACAGAATTTCGACGACGTGATCCGATTTCTTGGGAGAACATGTGATCCTGAAATACAGCAAGTGCTAGATGACAGCAGCGTTACGTACTTGTCAAGCACCTCTGTATCTGAGCTCATATCCGTTCTGAGTGATTACATCGAACATAAGGTTCTTGACAGTTTGCGGTCAGAAAAATTCACCTTGTTGGCTGATGAAAGTACAGATACCACAAACAGAACACAGCTATCGATATTTGTGAGGTGGGTCTCAAAGCTTGGAATTGTGGAAGAATATTTGGGACTCATTCATGTCGCCAACACAACAAGCCTGGCACTAATGGAGGCAATTACAACATTTTTCATTGCGAAAAACATAGATTTATCCAATGTGCGCTTTGTGGGCCTTGATGGATGTAACACAATGAAAGGGGAACAGAAAGGTAAAAGTGTTAGAAAAATAAGAACAAATTTGAATAAAATATTATTATAACAAATTTAAATTTAAGATCATTATAAATTTGTACAAAATGATTTTATATCACAGAAAATGCTTTAAAGAATAAATAGGAATGGATAAATATTAAAATTAAAATAAAGTATGACTGAATATTATTATATATTCTTAATGACATAGACAACAATACATCTCACAAAATAATCATTATGATTTGTAAATTGTATACATTGCAGGTAAAATTTAAATCTGCATTCAAGGCTAAACAAAACCATTATAAATGATTTGATTTTTATTCTACATTGGTTGCAGGCCTCCAGCGCAGAGTTCGTCACATCAGCCCCCTGTCCATCTACATCAATTGCCGGAACCACAAGCTGGCACTCTGTTTTGTCCACCTGCTGAAGAACAACACTACCCTTGCCGAGGTTGACGTACTGCTGCTATCGATTTGGAAATGTTTCCACTACTCTCCTAAAAAAGCAGCCGTGTTCCGCCATGTCCAGGAAGTCTATGGCCAGAGACCAATTACTTTCATAAGAGCGGCAGCTACCAGGTAATAGGGCAAAATACATCATACTTAAGTAACTTAACTTTTGATTTTTTCATGTACAGACTGATCATAAAAATAAAAGTTTTCACAACGATTGATATAGATTCCTCTTTTTTATTAAACTGATGTTAGGTATAGGTCAAAATCCGTTCAATTGGAATTTCTTCAATAGTAATTCCCAAATCAAAGCTGTAGCTTTGACATATTGTATAATATTTCAGATGGCTGTCTCATCTACATGCATGTGTGAGATTCACAGCCCGTTACGAGCAGCTCTTGGACACCATGGACTCTCTGATAGAAGACAGCCATGATCCAGAACTTCAGGGAATCCGAACCAGTATGACAAAAAAGGACCTGGTTGCGATGATTCTTGTGCTCTCAGATATTCTGAAGCCAGTAAACATGTTGTCCTTGTACTTGCAAGGGGACTGTGGCGTTTTTGCAGATCTTCCAGCAAAGGTCCAAGGCTGTAGAGAGCATTTGGAAGATGTGATACAGCGGTACCAGCAAGGAAATTTGGAGGATTTGGAGTACAGGTATTGAAGACTAGTTCTAAGAATTAATATTTCATTTAAAACACAAAAAAAGATCTTGCATCTCGCAGTATGTAAGTGAAATAACAAATGAAGAAATACAGGGAACGAGCATAGTTAACTCAATACTTTATTTATTTAAAGAAGATTACTTTATAATTTTAGAGCTTGAGTTGCTGAATATTGACCCTACTCTATATCAGTTTAATTTGTAAGAAATAACTTGACAATCATGCTTTATGATATTGGAAAAGACCGATAAAAGTGTATTTCTCAAACCAGGAAGTGTGAAGAGATGTTCTTCACCATCGATGAGCGCGCCAGTCTAACCAGGAGAATGAGGCATGCTGATCATGAACTCACACCAGATGGTAATGAAAACAATAAGATTAATTGTATCATACTGATAGCTGCATTAAATGTGATAATGAAAGATTTCATTTAAAAGTTGAACTAATTACAGATTGATTTTGTTTGCAAACAAAGTACAAAGCAAGCAAAATCTTTGATGGAAATGCTTAATTAATCTTCAAAGCTGCTGGTAAGACATTTTATTGATAGTCAGTCTGAAATAAGTATTGCCACAAATTAAGAGACAAAATAATCCTTTCAGCTGCACTTCAGACGATTGGAATCCCACTTGTTCGCNCTTGTTATAATAACATTAGAAATTGTTTAGTAAGTTTTATGTCTTAAACGTTTCAGTATGAGTTAATGAAATTTGTTGTCTTTGTATAATGTTGTTTGTTTGGTTTTTGACATTTTTTTACATTTACAGACAGGAAGGACATGACACAATACAGAAACTCTTCATGAAGCTCGAAAATAGATGAGAATAGTGGAGCCAGGTTCATACAATGTCACAATTGAACATGAATGATGTTCATATACTTTTGACCCACTCATTTCTGTGTCAAGGTCAAGTACAAATGTGAAAGAAGTGTGTCCTTCAAATGTACAGAATCTTGAACACAATGTTCAAAAAGTGAAGCAGTTAGAGATACAGAATCCTGAGCAAAATGTGGAACAAATACAGAATCCTGAGCAAAATGTGGAACAAATTATGCCTTTCGAAGTGCATAATCCTGAGCAAAATGTGAAGCAAATTCTGACTTTAGAAGTACTGAATTCTGAGCAAAATGTGAAGCAAATGTTGCATTTGGAAGTACCGAAGCCTGAGCAAAATGTGGCAAAATGTGAATCGAATTGGGCCCTTAGAGATGCAGAGTCATGAGCAAAATGTGAAGAAAAATAGGGCCTTTAGAGATACAGAGTCATGAGCAAAATGTGAAACAAGTTGGGCTCTTAGAGATACAAAGTCATGAGCAAAATGTGAAGCAAATTTTGCCCTTAGAGATACAGAGTCATGAGCAAAATGTGAAGCAAATTGGGCCTTTAGAGATACAGAGTCATGAGCTAAATGTGAAACAAATTGGTCCCTTAGAGATACAGAGTCATTAGCAAAATGTGAAACAAATTGAGCCTTTAAGGATACAGAGTCTTGAGCTTAATGCGAAACAAATTGTGCCTATAGAGATACAGAGTCATGAGCAAAATGTGAAACAAATTGGGCCTTTAGAGATACAGAGTCATGAGCTTAATGTGAAACAAATTGTGCCTTTAGATATGCAGAGTCATGAGCAAAATGTGAAACAAATTGGGCCTCTAGAGATACAGAGTCATGAGCTTAATTTGAAAAAAATTGGGCCTTTAGAGATACAGAGTCATGAGCTTGATTTGAAAAAAAAAATAGTGTTTGTAGAGCATCAAGAGCCAAGTGTGAATCAAAACAGCCCTTTAGAAAACAGGGTATTGAGAAACATGTGTATTTAGATAGTTGCATAACCGAATTACTTGGAAAGAGAACGGAGAATCTGCAAGTTGATATAGAAAAGTCTGAGTCATCTGACGAATTGCATGTGGATCACTTGAATATTCTATTTGAAAACTTTGAACTTCTTGAAAAGATAGGCGAAGGGGGATTTGGAGAAGTGCTGAGAGGCAATTACCTTGGTACAAGTATTGCTGTCAAAAAACTGAAACTTAAGCGAATGAAATTAGTAAAACAATCAGTGTTAAGGTAAGTTGAAATTAATAGCAAAATCAGACATCCGAATATTATTTTTCTTTTGGGAAATTCCATATATGCTAACCACCTTTTCATACTAACCGAACTGATACAGGGTCCTAACCTAAATGACCTGTTGTTTGGAGAAGGGGAGCATATTCTTTAAATGAGTCAGAAACATCACATTGCTCAACAAGTTTCGCAAAGAATCGCCTACCTCCATTACAGAAATCCTGTAATACTTCATAGAGATATCAAACCAGAGAATATATTGCTATCACCAAATTTTGACACAGCTTAAGTGAGCGACTTAGGTTTATCCAAATTTAAAACTCTGAACACAATGCATTCAACAATTCTTCAAAAGAATGAGATGCAACCAGGTACTCGGGCATACCAGGCACCGGAAATTCTTGTAAATCTGTTGTCTGCTATACCACCGTAAGACATTTGGAATATGTCCTGCACCTTTGCTGAACTCTACACAGAAAAGAGATATGGGATACGACAAATATAGATGAAGATGATGCAAGTTCTATTTAGACCATAGCCAATGCCATGAGAAGGAAAAAGGTTCCTCATGGCTTAGTTCGTTTGAACATTCAAAAAATGGTTCCATGTAATGTAAGGAAATTCAACAATGCTCTACCAGATTTTCTAAAAGACAAGCCCAAAATGTTTATCGAACATGTGATGAACCATTGAAAAAGAGTTGAGGCTACCTCCATTCAAGAAAGTGGGAACGAGTTCAGTGTTACCGGATATAAGGTTTACATGTCAAACCCAACTTGTTCAAGTCCGGATTTCAAATGGAGACATTGGCCTTGAAAGCACATGCTAGCAGTCATTATGCATAGTCCAAGTCATGGTTGGGATTCTCTACCAACAGATTACAAAAAGAGTCCATGTTTTAACATTGACAAAGACTGTCAATCGTTCGACATCTTTTCTAAAGAAAGATCTGTTGATCAATCAAATGAAAAACTTCGTGACAAATTGTTCACTGTATTGAAAGAAACCACAAGCGCACCGTATACAGTGGACAGTGTGGAGGTCCTTGAAAGTTTCTTTAGTGAGCTTTTTAGATTGCAAGGTATCCTCCAAAAGGGTCAGTTCACAGGTACACTTCATGAAACACAAGGAAGGATAAAGGAGCTTAAAAAGAGCAAGGAGGTAACCAAAGAAAACTGAACAAAAACAGTCTGAAAGAGCTGAAATGAAGGATGAAATAGACAGAGGTAAAAACACTGGATAAATGTTTTCAGTTGGTTATTTATAAGCATGTTATTAATTTTAACCATGGGTTGTTCAATCTTTACTTTATGTGTATTGAAGCAGATTAAAGTTAGGAAGCTAGCCAACTGAACTGTTTGGTGTTCAGATAACACAAAATTTCTGGCTCGACCAAGGTGCCAACATTTTATTAATTCTGCTTAAACCGGTACATGTATGCGGTCATCTTTCTCCAGCATGACAAGCAGGAAAAGGGGTCCCCAAATCTTGTTCTATAAATTGTCGGTGCAACATAATGACATCATACCCAACTTAACAAACAAATTTATTACCGTTCCATTTCTGTAAAATGTTGCGTTAAATTTTATATAACTATTTAACCTTTATGGTTTCAATGTAATGTGTATTAAGTTAGAGAATTGTTCATCCAGGATAACGTTAATTTAAATTCATTATTATTATTTTTTTTAATTAATTTAAAAGCCGGTAAGGTTAACAGCACTATCTGTTATGTAAGAAGGTAAGATAGTTTGGTGCACCAAAAATTTTGGCGAGGACAAGTTTTGTGTTTAATCTGTGAAGCCTGTATTTTTTAATATTTCTTTTCCTGTAGGTTAAAAAATAGTTTTTTTTATACTTATCGTACATTTCATATATAAAAAAATGTGTTTTACATTTTCATATATATGACGATCATGTAATGCAGCCAGAAAATGTATCCGAAGAGCCAGAGAAACCAGTATATGAGAACATATCATTCACCTCTACTGAAACCACAGAATATGTGTCAGTCAGTTTACATGACTATGAAGTAAATGTTAGTGCAATGAGTTTTAGCAGAACTTTAAACAAAGAGACTCAAACTGTGCCGCATGTAAGAACATATGAGACACAGTCAGATTTCGACAGCAATTACTGCGTGCCAAAGTCCACCAGGTCTTTTGGCACTCAGACTGACTTTGAAGTGAAAGATCAAGGTGTTCAGGTGACTAGTCCAGATTTAAAATTTGAAGTTTAAAGAAATAGTGAAATGTGCATGTTTTACATCGGTTCCAGACCTTTACTTTGCTATTTAATGAATTAGACGATGCAGAAGAAAACACTTGCAGGACAGGAAGTGGTAAAAAGACTGTACCTCTGGACGTCTATGACACAGGAGACTCGCCCACCTCATGATGCTCCACATGCACAGGTGTGCTACTGACGCTATGGACTTGTTAGATGTTGCCAATGAGTTCGTCAGTGTGAATGACTCACGGTTTTATGTTTTAATTAGCACGAGTTTTTGGAAAGAAAAAATAACTGTTGAGATTTCTGGGTCGTCGTCGGCGGCATTGGACAAACTGATTTCATGACAAACTGAGAGTGAGACAAAAATCGAGCATTTATATCAACATGAAAGTTCACCCAAAACACACCATATTAATTTCGGAACCACAGGAGAGGACAATCCTCGCAAACGAACCCCTTAATGTTCCCAGTACAGAAACTGGACCGCCTCCCCAATATTTGGAGGTAATCTACGCCCCTGCATTCGAAGTCTTCCACAGGTACATTTTATATTTACTCCAGTGCCTGACAATGTATATTGAAATTCAATAACAGTTGCAACTTGTATGCATAAAGTAAACAAGAAAATTTGTTGAATTGATATCCCCCGCCTGACTAGAGCTTTGTCACAGAAAAAAGCATTTTTTCAAGATACAAAGGGTCATAACTCTGTTATAAACCGGTGGTGTACAATGCCATTTGGCGTGCATCATCCTCTTATCCATATATATACTCATACTAAGTTTCAATGAAATCCACTAAAGCAATTCCAAGATATGGCTCCGGACACAAAAGTGCCTATAGTAAAAGCATTTTTTCAAGCTACAAAGGGCCATAACTCGGTTATTAACAGATGGTGTACAATGCCATTTGGCACGCATCATCCTGTTATCCATATATAAACTCATACCAAGTTTCAATGAAATCCACCAAAGCACTTCCAAGATATGCCTCCGGACACAAAAGTGCCGGCCGGACAGCCGGACGGACGGACAACGCCAAAACAATATCCCTCTGCCTCTGGCGGGGGATAATTAATATACACTTCTTTTTCAGCCTGAGAAAACCTTTCTGGAACAGCTTATCACTGTTGAGCTGGACCAATACCTTAATGATATGCAAAAGGATGGTACATTCGCAGAGCAACCTATTATAAAAGCAAAAGCCAAAATGCTGAGTTTACAAAATCGAGTCGTGCAAGGAAATACTGATGTCATGATTAGGTCACAGTCAACATCTCCAGAATTGGTAATAGGCTACATACCAGAGATAAAGCACTATGCCAGCCTTAAACCAATTTCTAGGTAAAGTTAAGTTTTTGCATTGTCAAAATTTCTTTCTTTATTTTCTTTGTGTGAATATAAAACATGCAGGGTTTTTTTTTCCCTTTTTGGGAAGATAGCCCATGGCTTTGGAATTGGGAATTTTATCGGCATTTTCAAGAAATTGGGAAAATAAATTCAGTAGCCTTCTTTGGTAGCACTTTAGTACAACCATATATATTGATATAACTCTGTATTATAATTCAAATTTAAAGATAAAAATCATATGAATCATTATTATGTACTTTGTAACATGTAATTTAAATAAAATTGTGATAAAATAATCATGAGACACTTCTTAAAAAAAAAAAAANTGTAACAACACTACACACATGCATAATCTGTAACAACACTACACACATGCTATCTGTAACAACAATACACACATGCAATCTGTAACAACACTACACACATGCATAATCTGTAACAACACTACACACATGCTATCTGTAACAACAATACACACATGCAATCTGTAACAACACTACACACATGCATAATCTGTAACAACACTACACACATGCTATCTGTAACAACAATACACACATGCAATCTGTAACAACACTACACACATGCATAATCTGTAACAACACTACACACATGCTATCTGTAACAACAATACACACATGCAATCTGTAACAACACTACACACATGCATAATCTGTAACAACACTACACACATGCTATCTGTAACAACAATACACACATGCAATCTGTAACAACACTACACACATGCATAATCTGTAACAACACTACACACATGCTATCTGTAACAACAATACACACATGCAATCTGTAACAACACTACACACATGCATAATCTGTAACAACACTACACACATGCTATCTGTAACAACAATACACACATGCAATCTGTAACAACACTACACACATGCATAATCTGTAACAACACTACACACATGCTATCTGTAACAACAATACACACATGCAATCTGTAACAACACTACACACATGCATAATCTGTAACAACACTACACACATGCTATCTGTAACAACAATACACACATGCAATCTGTAACAACACTACACACATGCATAATCTGTAACAACACTACACACATGCTATCTGTAACAACAATACACACATGCAATCTGTAACAACACTACACACATGCATAATCTGTAACAACACTACACACATGCTATCTGTAACAACAATACACACATGCAATCTGTAACAACACTACACACATGCATAATCTGTAACAACACTACACACATGCTATCTGTAACAACAATACACACATGCAATCTGTAACAACACTACACACATGCATAATCTGTAACAACACTACACACATGCTATCTGTAACAACAATACACACATGCAATCTGTAACAACACTACACACATGCATAATCTGTAACAACACTACACACATGCTATCTGTAACAACAATACACACATGCAATCTGTAACAACACTACACACATGCATAATCTGTAACAACACTACACACATGCTATCTGTAACAACAATACACACATGCAATCTGTAACAACACTACACACATGCATAATCTGTAACAACACTACACACATGCTATCTGTAACAACAATACACACATGCAATCTGTAACAACACTACACACATGCATAATCTGTAACAACACTACACACATGCTATCTGTAACAACAATACACACATGCAATCTGTAACAACACTACACACATGCATAATCTGTAACAACACTACACACATGCTATCTGTAACAACAATACACACATGCAATCTGTAACAACACTACACACATGCATAATCTGTAACAACACTACACACATGCTATCTGTAACAACAATACACACATGCAATCTGTAACAACACTACACACATGCATAATCTGTAACAACACTACACACATGCTATCTGTAACAACAATACACACATGCAATCTGTAACAACACTACACACATGCATAATCTGTAACAACACTACACACATGCTATCTGTAACAACAATACACACATGCAATCTGTAACAACACTACACACATGCATAATCTGTAACAACACTACACACATGCTATCTGTAACAACAATACACACATGCAATCTGTAACAACACTACACACATGCATAATCTGTAACAACACTACACACATGCTATCTGTAACAACAATACACACATGCAATCTGTAACAACACTACACACATGCATAATCTGTAACAACACTACACACATGCTATCTGTAACAACAATACACACATGCAATCTGTAACAACACTACACACATGCATAATCTGTAACAACACTACACACATGCTATCTGTAACAACAATACACACATGCAATCTGTAACAACACTACACACATGCATAATCTGTAACAACACTACACACATGCTATCTGTAACAACAATACACACATGCAATCTGTAACAACACTACACACATGCATAATCTGTAACAACACTACACACATGCTATCTGTAACAACAATACACACATGCAATCTGTAACAACACTACACACATGCATAATCTGTAACAACACTACACACATGCTATCTGTAACAACAATACACACATGCAATCTGTAACAACACTACACACATGCATAATCTGTAACAACACTACACACATGCTATCTGTAACAACAATACACACATGCAATCTGTAACAACACTACACACATGCATAATCTGTAACAACACTACACACATGCTATCTGTAACAACAATACACACATGCAATCTGTAACAACACTACACACATGCATAATCTGTAACAACACTACACACATGCTATCTGTAACAACAATACACACATGCAATCTGTAACAACACTACACACATGCATAATCTGTAACAACACTACACACATGCTATCTGTAACAACAATACACACATGCAATCTGTAACAACACTACACACATGCATAATCTGTAACAACACTACACACATGCTATCTGTAACAACAATACACACATGCAATCTGTAACAACACTACACACATGCATAATCTGTAACAACACTACACACATGCTATCTGTAACAACAATACACACATGCAATCTGTAACAACACTACACACATGCATAATCTGTAACAACACTACACACATGCTATCTGTAACAACAATACACACATGCAATCTGTAACAACACTACACACATGCATAATCTGTAACAACACTACACACATGCTATCTGTAACAACAATACACACATGCAATCTGTAACAACACTACACACATGCATAATCTGTAACAACACTACACACATGCTATCTGTAACAACAATACACACATGCAATCTGTAACAACACTACACACATGCATAATCTGTAACAACACTACACACATGCTATCTGTAACAACAATACACACATGCAATCTGTAACAACACTACACACATGCATAATCTGTAACAACACTACACACATGCTATCTGTAACAACAATACACACATGCAATCTGTAACAACACTACACACATGCATAATCTGTAACAACACTACACACATGCTATCTGTAACAACAATACACACATGCAATCTGTAACAACACTTCACACATGCATAATCTGTAACAACACTACACACATGCATAATCTGTAACAACACTACACACATGCAATCTGTAACAACACTACACACATGCATTAAGACCAGTTTTTCCAGAGCGAGGCTCTCTTTTTTTTTTTAAACAACCATGACATGAGTATGATTATAAAAGAATGTTCCAATGCTTTTGGTTTCACCATCAGCCTGTACTGTCTGTGATTAGTTCCAAGGTCTGATGCTGCCTTGTAATTAATGAGCCTCTTTCTGGCAAAACTGGACTTGATGCATTTGTTTTAAGTGTCGTCCCAGATCAGACTCGGCAGTGTGCAAGCTAATCAGGGACGACACTTTCTGCCTAAACTGGATTTTCATGTAGAAGAGACTTCCTGTAAACGATAAATTCCATAAACGCGGAAATCGTCGTCCCTGATTAGCCTGTGCATACTTTATACACATGCATTAAGCCCAGTTTTACCAGAACAAAACTCAAATGCAACAGCAATTTGTCTTGCGTCTTCAGCACTGCCTGTTTTATTATCCCCCACCAAAGGCGAAGGGACAAAGATTGGCCTTGTCTGTCCAACATTCCGTCTGTCATTAAATTTTGAAATTGGCGGGGCTATCAATTTTAACGAATTTGCTTGTAATTGCAGGGAATGGCCTGTGTTGGTCGACAGAAAGTCTGCAGTATTGTACCCATGAATCACCTGGGGGCCATACCTGGCGTGGAAGTGGGCACCATGTGGAAGTTTAGAGTGCAGGTACAATTCTCTATGAAGTTGTTATGCCCCGCCAATGGCGGAGGGAGGGATATAGAATTGGCGTTTTCCTTTATTCCGTCCGTCCGTCTGTCACAAAATTTGAAATTGGCCGGGGATATCAATTCAACGAATTTGCTTGTTTGTTATTGTTTGTTGTAACCCAGCAAAGTTAAGTTGTTAAATTGTTTGTTGTGAACCAGCAAATGATGTTTGGGAGGAGTCACTCATATTGGAGTCACTCTTTCAGGTCTGCGTAAAATGTTAAAAAAGTTTATGCACCCAACTCATTCATCATTTTTCAAGTGTTTAAACTGTTTATAAGCTGTTCATGGATCTGCCATTTTGTGACCTACCTGAAGTTCTTTTGATTAACTTTCATTTGAATTCATGCTCGTTATAACCAGTGGTTCTTTGTATAGGACTTGCGCTGTGTGTGCCATTTAATCCATTTGCAAGAATATTGAAAATTTGACCAGAAATAAATCTAATTGCCAAAAAAGCTTCATTCTGGTTTTTTATTTTTGTAGAAAACATCTTCCATTTTAACCCAGACTTGTTTTAATTAATGTTAGCAGTCACTTCTTAAGCGGTCCATTTAATGTCTCTAGGTGAGCGAGGCAGGTGTTCATCGGCCCCATGTGGCGGGGATAGCAGGCCGTGAGAACGAGGGGGCGTACTCCATCGTGCTGTCCGGCGGCTACGAGGATGATACTGTGAGTTGTTAACCTAGCTCTCCCACAGTTGAATAATCATGAAGTCTGTCAGATATTTGTGCTATGTCAGATTAGTTTAAACCTATTTATTTTAGCTCGATTACATCAAAAGCCTTAGGCTCATATGAACGCTCGCTCTCAAGTCTGTTTCCTGGGACTAGAACCCAGTACTTGGTGTCTTTGGGGGAGAACGAAGGAATGCTCCCAGTGGGGATCGAACCCATGACCTCCCGATCGCTTGGCGGACACCACATCAACTACGCCACGTCACTTTGTCAGATTGATTTGCATTATGTACACTTTTGATTATTGTATGTACACTTAAATGTCAAAATGTTGGTCAATTGTAATTTTTGACATGTAAATGATTTTACTTATAATTTGAATATTAATAGTGTACATGATTAAAAATATATGATCTTGTGGGTGAAGATTTATTGACAGTTGGAGCTGGCTATGTTTACATCAGTTCACTAAATGCAGGTGGTTTCTCCTTCATTTTGGGAAAATGCATTGAGAAACAGAATTGGAAAAATATTAATTTATGTTAATAATTTAATAAAGCTTTAAATTGGCCAAAAAGTTATTAAATTTAGTCTAATTTACATGTATCTATCCTTTGAACAACTTGTGTACAGTACCTTTACTGTTTTATCTTTGTTTTATAAAGAAATGTGAAACACAGTCAGTGCTCATAGCCTCCATGATCTTAATTGATTTGATTTGAATCATGTAAATTATACAAGCCATTAGTAACCTCTAGCAGGGATGTTAGTCAGACTTCACAAGTCTTTTGATGTAAATCCCCCATATCTCCAATGTTTAGAAAATCATTGCAGCAAGAATATCACATGGTCATTGAAAAGGCCTCAATCAAGAAAACTGTACCTTAAACAATGGAAAGATTGCTGATAATTGAGTTTTTGCATTTGGGATTTGTTTTTGCGGAATTGGGGGGAAAAATCAAAATAAGGATTGGAAATGGGTCAATATTTGGACCTGAATGATTCAACAAAAAAGCACATTAAAGTCTGCAAATAAAACACACCAGTTTCAATAATAAAAAATGATAGATGTTATTTTTTTTATATAACATACGATGGTTACATTATTTTGTGAATGCTTTATTTGATTTTCCAGGACAATGGTGACTCGTTTTTCTACACAGGAAGTGGTGGTAGAGACCTGTCTGGTAACAAACGCACAGCAGAACAGTCCTGTGATCAGACGCTGACTCGCATGAACAAGTATGTTGGGATCACTTTCTTAATTGTTTGTCTTTCATTGAATCTATTTGTGGTATTTCTTTCGTCAGATCCTCGACATATGTGGCGTGTTCTGAGAAAACTGGGCAAAATGCTTGTGCGTAAAGTGTAATCCCAGATTAGCCTGTGCAGTTCGCACAGGCTAATCAGGGACGACAATTTCCGCTTTTATGGAATTTTTCGTTTAAATGATGTCTCTTCTTAGCGAAAATGCAGTTTAGGCGGAAAGTGTCGTCCCGGATTAGCCTGTGCGGACTGCACAGGCTAATCTTGGATGACACTTTACGCACAAGCATTTTGTCCAGTTTTCTCACAACAGGCCACATATATCTTCGATATAATACTACTAAGTAAACAAATATTATGCATTTGAAGAGGTAAGAAACATCTTTACTAAACTGCACATGTGAATAATCCTCTGTTGCAAAGCAGGTGGGTGATTATAGGATCAGCCTGTTTGTCAGTTTGTCTAAATTTCTTTAGTGTCCGTTTGATTCTCCTATACCCTTAGACAATTTTTGTGAAACCTTCATCAAATGTTCAAATTGAGACAATGTGCAGGAGGCATGAGTTAGTCATTCTGGCTGATGGTAAAATGCTTATAGGTGAAAATTGTTAGCCTCCATTTTGGTGTCTGCTCCCTATATCATATACGCTTTGATAGGTTTTCATGAAACTTTGCTGAAAAGGTAAGGTCATTGATAATATGTGTAGAAGGTACAGGTCAATCATGCTGAATCAAGGTCAAGGTCTTACTAAAAGGTCGTTAGTTTAGCTTTCATTGTTTTGCATCTGTTTTCAATGTAATTCAGAAAATATCCAGAAGTCATGAGTCAATATTAATCAAAGTCTTCACTTCAAGGTCATAAGGTCTGAAGATTGCCGTGGCGTAGTGGATATGGTGTCCGCCTAGCGATCGGGAGATCATGGGTTCGAACCCCACTGGGAGCGTTCCTTTCATCTCCCCCAAAGACACCAAGTACTGGTTCTAGTCCCAGGAAACGGACTCGAGAGCGTTTATATAAGCCTACGGCTTTCGATGCATTGGAGCTAAAATAAATAGGTTTAAAAAAAGGTCATAAGAAGAGTTCCAATGTGGAATGTAGCTGTGTAATAGACTTATGCTGTTTTGGGGTAGGGGCCCTATTCTTAAATATAGGGAAAAACTTCGCTTCAAAAACCTAATTTGGGGATAACTTTTCAAGTGATGTAACTGGTATGAAATTGAGAATGAAATTTCTAGGGTAAAGTTTGATTTTGTGGGTAAATTCCATAAGTTAAATGGTATTTGATTAGGGTATGTAGCCAATATACCGCTACAGCTGAAGAATAAAAAAAAAACCTTTGTTTCTTGATTGACTTATGCATTCAGATCATAAAGATTACACGTAGGGTATCCTCTACTGTGTCTATTTGAAAGTCTTTATGAGCCACTTTCAATATGTTCACTGTTATTTTAACAGATTGTCGTACATTTTAGAGCTCTAGCCAAGAACTGCAACGCTCCCATGGATGCTAAAAATGGAGCCACATCCAAGGATTGGCGCGCAGGCAAGCCTGTGAGGGTGGTGCGCAACTGCAAGCTGGCCAAGCACTCCGAGTATGCTCCCGAGGAGGGCAACAGATATGACGGCATTTACAAGGTGATTTGAGGGTTTGGCTGTTGTGTGAATCTATGATATCTGTTGACATTGTTATTCCCTGCCTAAGGCAGAGGGATATCATTTTTGCGTTATCCGTCAGTCACAAACTTTTCAGGGCTATACCTCAGAAACTATATAAGGTTTCAACATGAAACATGGGTGTAAAGATATCAATGAGAACTGCCATGAACAAGAACACTTCACCTTCTTCAGTAAGAGTTATCATAACTCTTATTGAAGAAAGTGAAGTGTTCTTGTTCATGGTAGTTCTCATTGAGTTCTGAAGGGCCGCCCTTTAGAACTGCTTTTTATAGCTTTCATTAAACCTTTATTTTATTAATGAATGATTTTATAAGTAGTTGTGCACAGAGTTTCCCAATGCCAGCTTGGAAAGTGTACCCATCCATAAGCAAAATTTATTTCAATTCACCGAATTTGTTTGTTTGAAATGATACAATGATAATAACACGAAGTCAGGATAGCAAGCCTGAAGTCGAGTTTAAGTACTGTACTTGAGACCATAAAATTGTTACAAGCCTGTTTATATGAAACTTAGAAATCATAGACAACCCAATTCAAAATGTACCAGCTTCTATTCAGGGAATCTTTAAAGTAGATTGTAATAAGGCAATGTTTTATGGTGTACAGCTGTGCAGAAACTGGGTTCCTTGCATAGACTGTTCATTGTGGGAGGTTTGAACCCCGCTATTTACTTTTTATGAAAACGTGTAGAATACTTTTTTTCTGCTTTACGAAAAAAAAATCTAATGCCTGGCCCAATTAACTGCACAGTTTACTTGCATATTCCATTTATGCGATGATTTCTTTTAGATAGTGAAGTACTGGCCCGAGAAAGGTCAGTCTGGTTTCCTGGTGTGGCGCTACCTCATGCAGCGAGATGATCCAGTGCCCGCCCCATGGACTGCAGAGGGGAAAAAGAGAATCAAACAGCTTGGCTTGGAGATGCAAGTAAGCGCCTACTTTGGTTATCTTGAACCATTTTTTTCCGTTTGGTTACTGGTCTTGTATATTTTCAGTATATTGATGGTTACTGGTTCTATTTATTTTCATTCGATAGACGGTTAAAGGTCTCGTGTTTTCTCTGACGTTTACAGATTTGACCTTTTTCAGTATTCAGACCGTTGTGATCTATTTTCAGTACCCAGATGGTAACCGCTCATTTTCAGAATCCAGATGGTTACCCTCGGGATCTTTTTTTAATACCCGGACTGTTAAAGATCTGTTTTCAATACCCAGACGGTTGCCGATTTGATCTATTTTCAGTAACCAGACGGTTACCGTTGTGATCTATTTTCAGTACCCAGACGGTTACCAGGGTTACAGATTTCATCTATTTTCAGTACCCAGACGGTTACCAAGATTACCGATCTGATCTATTTTTAGTAACCAGACGGTTACCAAGGTTACAGATTTGATCTATTTACAGTACCCAGACCATTACCAAGGTTACAGATTTGATAAATTTTCAGTACCCTGACAGTTACAGATGTGATCTATTTTCAGTACCCAGACGGTTCCATAGGTGATTAAATTTCAGTACCCAGATGGTTCCCTAGGTGATCAAATTTCAGTACCCAGACGGGTCCCAAGGTGATCTAATTTCAGTACCCAGACGGTTACCTAGGTGATCTAATTTCAGTACCCAGACGGTTATCTAGGTGATCTAATTTCAGTACCCAGACGGTTACCTAGGTGATCTTATTTCAGTACCCAGACGGTAACCTAGGTGATCTATTTTTAGTACCCAGACGGTTACCTAGGTGATCTTTTTAGTACCCAGACGGTTACCTAGGTGATCTAATTTTAGTACCCAGACAGTAACCTAAGTGATCTTTTTCAGTACCCAGACGGTAACCTATGTGATCTAATTTTAGTACCCAGACGGTTACAGGGTTTTTTTTCCTTCTGAAAGACCCGCCGAATTTCGGCCCTTTCCCCTAGATATTTTTTTCCCCTCTGACAGAAATTTTTCCCCCAAAAATGATTTTTCCCTGAAAAATTTTTTTTTTTTTTTTTTTTTTTTTTT